>QYSD01000052.1:0-129090 GCA_009806315.1 Rhodotorula sp. ZM1 | reverse complement strand
CAATCGCGCTCAGTCTCCTCTTCCGGGTTGAACGCGTTCTTCAGGAGAACGTTGCGCGTCTGGTTCTGCGGGATGTTGGGCCTGAACCTGCGAGAGTGTGCAGGCCCAGGTCAGCGAGGACTTCTCGACGCGGATCACGAGCTGAACGTACATCGGAGTAGGCGGGAGGTCGGGCGGGCGATCGATGCGCGCTAGCTTCTGCATGAGGTCCATGCGAGCGTTGGCGTCGAGCTTGCCGGCTGCGGAGAGCGGCTGATCGTCAGTGGCCGAGCGATTGGCGGGGGAAATAACGGAACGAAACGCACTGCCACCTTCCTCGCGCTCGAGGTTGAGGTCCTGTTGCCCCAAGTGCTGGCTGAAAGTAGCGCTCTTGTCAGCGACGAGACCAACCTTAATCTGCGAGCGACGGCGAATCAGCGGGAGTGCTCGAGACGGGAGGAGAAGCGAGACGCACTTCGCGACCAGCCAGAGGGAAGTTGTTCATCTTCTCGATCGCGACCATCGCATCCTCGTGCTTTTTGAACCTGCGATGCGATGCGAGTTAGTCGGAGGACTCGAGCGCATACGAGGTAGAGCGTGACTCGCTTGACGAAGCAGTACCCCTTGGACTTGCCGGTGACCGGGTCCCTATGGAGCTCAACCGTCTCGAGTTCGCCGAAGGGTTGGAAGACCTCACGGATGTCATCCGAAGTCAGCGCAAAGTTGAGGGATCCGACGTAGAGGCTGTGCAAACGACAGACGCGCGATTCAGCGAGGTGCTCGACAATCAGGGTAGCTGAGGCGAAAAGAAGCGAGGACGCACCCTCCCGTCATAGGCGCGCTAGATCCGCCTCCCGCAGCTCCCTCCCGAGCTTGGCGATTCTTCTCCGCCTCGGTATATTGGACCTGGATGGGAATACCGAGAAGCTTGGTACCGGAGAGCGTGAGGGCTTTCTGGACAGTCTCAAGCTCGACGAACTCGACGTAGCCGACTCTGCCGCACACTTACTGGTCAGCAGCTTTCCTCGCCGTCGATAGAGAGAAGGGGGACGCACCCCTTGGACCTCCTCGTGATTTTATCGACAATGACCCTCGCATCGCGAACCTTGCCCGCAAAGTTCTCGAAGAAGATGCCGAGTTCGCGATCTGTGACACGGGCGGCGAGCTGAGAGACAAAGACGGTGCGCATCTCCCGCTGCTCTTCACTCAGCCTGTCGATGCACTATGTCAGCGGACTGGGGAAGAAGCGAGTCATGGGGAGCGGGACGTACTGAGGACTCGGGCTGCGGCCTCCGCGCGGCGGCGGCGCTTCATAACTTGGTGAGCGACGACGGCGAGGTCTGTAAGGTACAGAGGAGATTAGTACGGCGAGCAAGCGGCAAGGACGGCGAAAGGCGAATGCACGCCTCGTACGAGGGTTCCCTCCGTGAACGCCTGTCGTCGCGGCGGTCGTAGTCGCGCTCGTAGCGTTCGTCGTACCTCAAACCACGACGCTCACGGCTCCTGCTCCTGCGGCGCTTCGACGAGCGGTAATACTCCTCGTCCTCGTAGCCGGACCTCGAGCGCCTCCCGCTGCTGCTCCCACCGCCGCGCTCGTAGCGGTCGTAGTCGTATTCCCTCGACGAGCCACGGTGGTGCCGCCTGCTGCTCTCGCGGTCGCGGTCCCGCTCGCGCTCGAACTCGCGGTCGGCCTCGCGGCGGGCCCGCTCTGCGTCGGGGTCTGTCGAGGTTGGGCGTTCCCTGTGCGAGTCGTGCGAGTAGTTAGAGTTTACAGAACTGCAAGGGCACTCTCGTCAGCATCCGCCCCGTTGCCGCTGAGCGATGTGAGTGGACGCACCCTGCACGCTCTGAGCGGGCGTCGGCAGTCCTCGAACCGTTCTACGCGCGCGAGAGTCAGTCATTACGGTCCGTCAGACTGCAGGCAGCACACTCACGTCGCTCATCGCGAGTGTTGGTGTCGTAGTTCCATCCAGGCCACTCCCGTCCCCTCTTGCTCCTGAACAACTCACTCGCTCACGCTCTTTGGCTTGTTGAGCTACTGCATCTACTGAGCAATACCTATCGCGACTCTCAGAGCTTACGCCTGGCCTTCTCCGTCTCTACAACTCTCGCTCACCCTCCTTTGGCCTGACCCGCACCTCCTCGCTCCCCTCCATCGCAACATGGCCGACGCGAGTCAAGCTAATGACCTTCTTCCAGTCGAGTTTGTGCTTCAACAACGGGAGCAGCCTACCTCGAACGCTGAGAGCCGCTCGCTCGATTCCTTCACACCCTCCACCGACCCTATCCTTTGCGACTACTGGCGCGACAGCTGGGGCCAACCTGGTTGCGTCATCGTGCGAGGGATCCCGATACTTGCGCGAATCTGCGATTTGGAATCGGATGCGGCGGTCATCGTTCGCGAGGGCTACTGAAGGGGCTGGCAAGAGCTGAGAAGGCGTATCGGCGAGGGGGACCTCCGAATGCTTTCATTGCGTACGGCCAACCAGATGTTGGTGCGTCCGCTGCTCGACGTCTCCAGAGAGGTTGCGCTGACCAGCCTTGTCGCGCAGGCAAGTCGGTTACCTTGCGAGACCATCTCGCGCGCTGTATGGAGGCTCGGATACCCGTCAGCTGGGGCCGCAGTGTCGATAATGACGCTCATCTTCTGCGCGCGGTTGGCGTGTTCAATGTCACCGTTTCAAAGCTCCCGACGATTGCCTTCGCGATTCACCCGGTCTGCCTCAGTGACTGGAACCGCGATTCGCCCATGCTCGACGGTTTCTACACGAAAGGCAAGAAACACACGGTCGAGCTAGCGTCCAGCCATGCGGAAGGGAGGTATAAGGCGTCGCGCAGGAGCGGGAAGGCATCTACCTCAACCACGACTTGTGGCAACGCTTCGAATTTGCCTGTGCCGCGTGAGCCGCAGCTTCCGCCTGTTGTTGCAACATGTCCGTGCAGCTAACGAAGGACGCTTGTAGAACCGCAACAGCTGCACTTGCCCTCGACAAGCCGCCCGTCACCTACGTCCCCCTGAGCGCGGTGCAGCCGCTGGCGTCTGGCTACCCTTCAAAGGAAGCAGCGCAATCCGCGATGGTTGGCCTCGTCGCCAAGATGCCGGACTTCGCTGCGGATCTTCTCGACGTCTTCTGCCACGACCTCGAGCGCGCGCGAACTGGCCTCGTAACGAGCGACGTCTACCAGTTCTGGGCGAATAAGGCGTCCGCCGCATCCTCCTACAACGGCTTTGCCTGCTATCAGTACCTCGGTCCCAGCGTGCGCTTCCTCACGTCTCCTTTGTCGAACGTCAGGGACGACATCATCGCCATGCGTACAACGGCGTCGACTCTCGCTCCGTCGTCAAATCTCTCTCCAGATTGCGGTCTGCGATCAATATTGCGCAGATCGTTGGGGCGAAGGACGCGAGCAGCGGCTTCCATCGCGTGTTCTACAAGCAGCGCATTGACTGCCTCAGCGTACGCTCCCCATCGACAAAGCCCGTCATACCGACTCTTCCAATTCAAACATCGTCCTTAAGGGCCTCAAGTTGCAGCAGAACAATGAGCTAATGCGTCTGTATGACCAGCTCAGCAGCGATTCGACTGTCCTTGGCTAAGTTTACGAATTAGTGATACTTGTCTACCTGTCAAACGCCATTGTCCAATTACAGCCCGTCGGCAAGAATAACACCGCACGACAAATGCGCCTTTGAAGTCTCGTCCCGTTAACCCGTACATCATCTTCGGCCTCGAGGAAGACTATGTCGCGACGTTCCCGCCTCTCTACCCATCAGTCGACGGCGCTATCTTTCTTCCATCTCGCCAGACAATTGTCTTTGTACAGATCACGACAGCCAAGACACACAGTATGAAGACCGAGGGGATGAACACGATCAAGTCGGCGATGCGGTGGACCTCGTTTCGGAAGATCTTCCTCATTGTCAGCCCGACATCCAGGGCCGCTCAGAAGATTGCGCAGGGTTATGAGGACTCGAAGACGCCGCCTACGGACCCGAACATGACATGGCCGAAGCCACCTTAGGATGCTCACGCTAGTCCCTGCCCTCACAGCCAACTTTCACGCCTTCGCTCGTTCAAGGTGCTTTCCCGACGCAACATACAGACAAGATGAAGGACTAGAGGTGTACCAGCTCATTGTTGTTCGGTGTGTGATCATCATTAGAAAGATAAGTACCCGGAAGCCTGGCGAGGGACATTGTCGAGCTTTATCTCTCTCGCGCTTTCTTCTTCCTGCGAGCTTCGCCGCGCCACAAACTGTAACCCTGATTCAGCTACCCTAGCAGTGGAGTAGTTGGACTAGTTAGATTAGAATGGGAGGATTTGCATGTGATCTTGACTGCGGGAGAAAAGAGCATTGTCTGTCCGTGGGTCTTCGTTGAATGAAGAGGGACGGTGGCGGACCACCGCAAATGACGAGCAGACTAGAGCAGTCGCTGGGCTGGACGTGCGAATGTACCCTCAGGGCGTTAGGCGTTGAGAAGGCGGACGCAGACGACGAGGGCCCGTGAGGCTAGCTCTCCGTGTACGGTATAGTGTGACCTATTGCGTGCTTTGCCGTGCCAGCAGTGTACTCTCTTCTGTCCAGCTGACGTTGCGAAACTTGGAGAGCGATTCGACCGATGCAGGACGAGCAAGACATCCAACGTCGCTGTTGCGGCCGCGCATGGAGTGCACGAGTACCGCGGCGCATTGTTGAGCACACTCCTGCTATCTTCAATGCGGCTTGGCGTGCGCTGCCCGGTGTCTGTGGGAGGAGGGGAATGGAGGGTGTGTGGAAGAATCAAAAGCATGACGCGGATCGGCGCAAGCGAGAGCGAGTCCCCGGCCCTTCAAGCGTGCAGTAAGACGCTTGCCAGCCCTTCCAGCGGTGAGCAGCCGTCGTCGACGAGTCCAACCTGCAGACTCCATCTCTTTGCAGAGATCTCCTCGAACGGTTTGCTCGAATTGCTGCTTTCTCTTCACTGAAAGGTCCAACAGATTTCTCGCAATGTGCCGGTCCGCCGCCAGTCTCCCCCATCACCTCCTCGTCCTCGCTGACCTCGTTTCCCCTCTCCCCCACTGGTCACGCTATTCCCGACTCTCTCGCCTCGCCAACGCAGTTTGCTGGTTGTCAAGGCTGAGGAGCCGATCCAGCTCAGCCAGCTCTTGACCAAGCCGGCGCACAGCATCATCAATCAAGCCTCAGACTCTCGCCTCCGCCTCGACGCAGGGTCGGTCCTCCTTCTTGACCCGCTTGTAACGTCGTGCTGAACTCGTCGGCACAACGTGCAACCAGATCCATCAATGCGGATGGCTTTGGCGTGGGCTGGTACCCGACAGATGAGGCTCCCGACAGTCCAGGTCCCTGCGTCTTTCGTTCGTCTCGTCCAGCCATCACGACCAAGCGAACGGTCCGTTAATCGTAGCCAATCTGCACAGGCTCGATCACTCCGGCGTGGAGCAATCTCAACCTACACCGGCTAGCGGACAAGATCAAGAGCTGCCTCGTCTTCGCGCACGTCCGAGCCTCGACGACTGGTGCACTCAGCGAGGAGAATACGTGCGTGCGAGTCCGCTATCTTGTGTGAACGCTCACGTGATTCGTCAAACGCGTCCGCAGACACCCCTGGACCTACGGAAACCTAGTCTGGATGCACAAGTCAGTCTTCGCTCGCCTGTCTGCTCGCAAAATTTCCAGCTAACGATGATTCATCCGTAGCGGCTGCATCTCCGACTTTGCCAAGATCAAGCGACAACTGCAGAACGACTTGTCGGACGAGTTCTTTCAAGTCCCGCAAGGCAACACCGACTCGGAATGGGCGTTCGCTGCATTCTTGCAGCAGCTGTCAAAGGTGCGCGCACGTCCGCTCCTGTCAAACCTTCAGCCTAAGATAAATTAGGGTCTGACAGCGCTTGCGCTCCGACAGCTCACCAACCCGAAGAAGGCGGTAATCCCGCACGCGATCCTGCGACAAGCTATGCTGAAGACGATTGCCGTCTTGACGACCTACACGAAGGAGTATGGCGCGACAGAGCCTTCCTTGATGAAGTGAGTTCAGGTCGCTCTCGCTCGCATCCTGACCGGATGACCCATCGCTCGCCCGCAGCTTCTGCGTCTCTGACGGCACTTCGGTCGTCGCGACTCGCTACATTACTTCGGCGAACGAAGAAGCCGCCTCGCTGTTCTTCTCGACGGGCTCGACGTTCCAGGAGGTCGAGCCGGGGACGTTCAAGATGAACAAGGCGGACAAGCGGGAACGGATCGTCTTGATTGCGTGGGTCGCCGTCGCCTCCGCGCAAGTCGATTGTGCTGACGCGCAGGCATCCCGCAGGAGCGAACCTCTCACGTTCGAGCGCGCCGACTGGGTCGAGATCCCGAGCCAGTCGTGCATCGTCATCACGCCTCGAGTGCGTCGAGCTCCCTCCGCTTCGGCTCGAGATTCTTTCCTCTTTCTCAACGTTGCTGTTGTCGCGCCGCAGATCAACCTCCTCCGCTATCCCATCGTCAACGAGTTCTTCCAGCCCTCCGCAACCTCGCATCGAGCCGACGGCTTCGCACGAGCCAAGGGTTACCGGTGGGCGCGACCGCAGGCTGTCGAGGCGAAGTAGGAGGTCGAGCGTTTCGGGCTGTGTGATTGTCTGTCCATGTTGTCGCTATTACGCCGCAAGTGAATGACTCGCTCGTTTGGCTCGTCTGGTCCCGCTGCTCCCGCTCGCTCCATACCTTACTTCGTCTGCGTGGATCGTGATTCCGAATAAGCTCTGTACCGCCTACCGGACGAGTCGCGTGTTCGCGATTGTCGGCAAGAGAGGGTCGGTTTTGCGGTTCGTTTCTTTCGCCTCATTCTAGCAACGATGCCGCGCTCCTATGCTTGTTGTACTTGCGGCAGACTGACTCCCGCATCGCTACAACCACGTTTGCGGCTGTCCCACGCTCCACTACGTCCCCAAAGCGCCTCATCGCCTCGTCCTCGTCCCCGGACCATCGGCGCTCTCTTACACCACCCGGCGCCTTCCCGACTCCTTGCATCTCCATATCGATCCTTCGCCTCGTCCAGTGCAGCACATGCGACCGTCGCGAAGGAAGCGAGCGCGGCGACGAACCCTCTTCCCTTCCCCACAAAGCAGAATCCCTCGCCATTCGAGATCTTCCACTTCCCGCCCAACAAGTCTTTGACGGCGAAGGAAATCAAAGGGGTGAGGAGCCGACCCAGCTGAGCCGGAAGAAGAGGCGATGCTGACTGACTCGTTCCGCAGAGGTATCTGGAACTCGTCAAACTCTACCACCCCGACCGTCGCGCCGCAACTGCTGCTGCAGTGTCATCGTCATCGAAGAAAGGGAAAGGTCGAGCGAAAGACCACGACCACGAATTCAAGCAAATTGTCGCGGCGTACGAGCTGCTCTCCGACCCAAATCGACGAGCAACGTATCTTCGCTCCGGGTTCGGATGGGGCGCGACGGCCGGCGCTAAGAGCAGCCCATCGCAGTGGTCATCGTCATCTGCGGAGTACAGCTTCCGACGCGGTCGACCGATGAGCAGTAGCGCTCATTACGCCGGAACATACGATCACTGGACCTGGACCGACCCATACAACCCACACTTTCGACCCGAGGACAATCCGTTCTGGACCAGCTATCGAGGCGGAATGGCCGCGAACGGCCGAGCAGCGGGATGGGAAGGGCAAGGGGTGTTCGGCAAGAATGGCTTCGTCTTCCTCGCGCTTGCGACCTTCACGCTCTTCATGACCCCTCTCTCGGCGTGGTACGCCGTGCCGTCAGCTCCCGAGGGCGTCGATGCGTTTGCGCCGGGCGACGAGGGCAAGAAGATGAGCGAGGTTGGCAAGACGTCGAGCGGATGGCTGTCGATGGTCTACGACAAGAAGCATCAAGACGCCGCGGCGAACCTGCAGCGCGCACGGCTGGAAGCGCAGACAATGGGACACGAGAAGCGCGAGGCAATCAGGAAGAGGGTGGAGCAGATGAAGCGGGAGGAGGCGTTCGATCGGGCGCTTGAGCTACAGGCCATTGAGCGTGGTCAGGCGGGGACAGGCCACCTCGCATTACCGGCTCCGCCAGGGTTGTAGACTCGTAAGGGGACGACGCTGAGTGAGACAACAGTATTGCGGACGAATGGGAAAACATTAATTCGGTATCCTGGTAAAACCTGGGTATTTTCGCTACACCTTCGGTTCCCCCTTGATCTGCGCAACCTTTTCCCGGTGCCGCTGCTCCATCCGCTTGATGCTGCCCTCGATATTCTCGAGCATCTTCTGCAGCTGGTTCCGCCGTTCCTCGAGCGGCAGCCGCGCCTTCTCCGGCTCTTTCCCGAGTGCAGCAAACGCCGAGATCCGCGCTGCACTTGTAGCGAGCACAGCGAGGCCGCCGTCGCGTCCAAGTCCGGGGACAGCACCCACCCTTGGTTCGCCCGACCGCGACGAGATGCCCGTTGTTGCGAGGATCTCCTCGGCTTCTCGTTGTCGGGGCTCGCCGGAGAGGATGGACGAAACAGGCCAGGGGTCGAAGACAGGCGCGAAGATGTCGTGATTGTGGGCGTAGCGGTGAATCGCGAGTTGGCGGGGCGTGAGGTGGTCGAGGATGTCGGTAGGAGGGGCCGTGTCGTCGTGGTCCCGTGAAGACGGGGCGGCGGTGGGCTGAGAAGCGGAGGGAGCAGATCCCGACGCTTTGCGCTGTGTTCGGGCGGCGATTGCCTGGGCTTGTGCGGCGCGAGCAGCCTGAAGTTGCGCTTCGGCAGGTGTTGCGAGTTCTGCACGTTGTTGTTGCTGCTGCTGCTGCTGGCGTTGCTGTTGTGCGAGCAGGAACGTCTGTTGTGCCTGCAGTTGTTGTTGAGGCGTCATGCCGGCGGGGTATCCTTGCGCGAGTCGAGGATCTGGATAGCCTGCTCGGGCTTGTTGCGCAGCAAGCGCTTGTTGAGCCGCCAATGCTTGCTGTTGCGCTTGAAATTGCTGCTGACGGGCTTCGAGAGTCGGATTTGACGTAGGGAGCCCGAGTGCCGCTTGGTTTTGTAGCGCCGCGAGCTGTTGCTGGCGAGCAAGGCCACTTGCCGGCGTCGTCGTAAAAGGCGTCTGAGGCGTGCTGTAGTTCTGAGGAGGCCGAGCGTTCTGATGAGCACCGGGCACGCCGGGCTGAGCGGGAGGAGGGCGGTTCGGGCTGGGGAAGGGGTAGATGGTGTTGTTCGGGACGTTCGCTGGTTGCTGAAGAGGGTACTGTCGCGCCGGCATCGAGTCCCATCCTGCCGGTGCATTCGGCGCAGACCCTTGACCTGCTCCGCCGCTCGGGTCCTGACCCCAATAGCAGAACCACAATGTCGGATACTGCCCGTTCATGATCCGCCACCTCTTCCTGAACCTCGTCAATCGCAGTTCGGGAGAGTTCGGTGGATAAGGCTGGTTTCGCGGCGGCAGGTGTCCACAAAAGGCGGTGAAGCATTCCAGCCCGATCTGCATCGGCGACTTCTGCGTCGGTGTGTTGACAGATGTCGGGCACGTGACGGTGTGTTGGGAGACTGTTCGTCGCTCTGTCGGTCCATCGTACAGGTAGCGTAAGCCGTCGGGAGGAGCAGGGCGAGGTGGAGGTTGAAGGAGAGCGAGGAAGGCGGTCCCGGCTGCGGCAGAACTCGTGAAAGATCAGCTGGGTCGGTAGTTCTGTGACAAGCTGCGCACCTTCTGGCCGGTCGACGAAGTCGTACCGAAACCCCACCTCTCCTGTTGTCCAGCCCGACCAGGGAACTTGTGAGAGGACGTCCGCAACTGCCTGTTCGACGGGCGGATGAGGGAACGGCCCGATCGGATAGTCCCCCTTGAGCCAAAGATCAGCCATCGAGCGAAGTGCGCGGGAAGGAAGGAGCGGAAGGAGGTCAACGCAGTCAACAGACGGCGGACAGGTTGACTTCCCCTTGTCACCCCGCTACGCGCTTCCGATGGCTGAAGAAGGTGCTACTATGACTCAGAGGCAGGAACTGATTGTGCTCGCGGGCGTAGTCGGATCGGGGAAGACCACACTCTCCCATCGGTGGGAACAACTGATGAAGGCGAGTTCTGAAGGAGCACGCGTCTGACGGGCTGGAGCGCAAGCTGAGGAACCCTTCGTGGTCGCAGGGATGGGTACGAGTCAACCAGGATGACCTGGGAGACCGACGCACTTGCGAAAACATGGTTCGAACGAGACTCGGCAAGGTGGGCCTCCCTTTCTACCATTCCGAGACCGCCAAATCGCACGCTGATACCTTCCCCTACAGGGCTACTCTGTCCTCGTCGACCGGCAGAACTTCGACGCCGGTCAAAGGCGAACGTGGTTGGAGATTGCCAGCGAGTTTCCGGAGGTCGAGGTCGGCTGCATGGTGATGGGTACGAGCAGAGAGGTGCGTACCTCTCACGTGTCACAAACATGTTTGAGACGTGGCTGAGCTTTGTTGCGTACCGCTAGGACTGCCGGGAACGCCTGCTCGTACGCCAGGATCATCCGACGATTGACAACCCTGAACTCGCTGTCCAGCTGCTCGACAAATTCTCCTCGCTTTGGGAAGAACCGACACTCAACGAGGTATGTGTTTGATAGCGAACCGCTAACTGCGTTGCTCTGGTTGACTTGGTGTGGTCTGTAGGGCTTCGACCGCCTTATTACCCTCCCTCTCCTTCCTCTGCCCGCCGAAATTCACGCGGCCCTCATCCAGTCCCTTCTCGATAACCTCCACGCGTCTCCTCTGAACCCCTACGCTCGGCAACAACGACAACCTCGACCTCGAGAACCGTACAGACGATTCGTCGACGATGGGACATGGAGGCCGCCACCGCGCGTGACGTATGGGCAGCGAGGCGGGTGTTCGCAGAGTGCTCAGTACCAACTGACCTCTCGCGGTGGATCTGGCTACTACAGCGCGGGTCGAGGCGCAGGCGTGGCGGGAGGAGGAGGTTGGCAAGGGTTTGGACCGGGTCAAGCGGAATACGGTGCGGGACAGGCAGTTTCTGACCATCAGCAGCCACAGCAGAATTGGCGCGGAGGGTACGCGGATCGTGGCGACTATGAAAATGCTCCCCGAGGTGGATACGGGCCGTAAGGAGCGGGACATGTCTGGGGGCTGGGTCAGCCGTCAGGCAGGACAGTGCAGCTCCGCTCAATGAATTGACGCAGCCTGGCGCATGAGCAGGCGGCGCTCTGCGTTGCTCTTTTCAAGGGATCAAACATAGCTCAATCTACGCTGATGGCCCCCCCTGAGCCGCCTTCCGGACTATCTCCTGCCGTCCCTTGACGATGTCGGCGCGATCTGCTTCTCTCGCCACTACTCCGGCGAATCCACTCGGTCAGGTGCTCCTTCTCCCGCTCACTTCGCCACAACTCGTCCGACAGCATAGCAATGCGTTGCTGCGCTTCGTCCAACCGCGTCTTTTGCTCAAAGAGCTTGCGGCGAACTCGGGCGGAAAGCGTATCGAGGGATTGGTGCGTTGCGACAAGCTGGGCTTGCAGGGACTGCGACTCAGCCTCGGCAGTTGCAAGTAGTGCGGCGAGGCTGCGCAGCATGAGAGCATCAGAATTGCCAGTCAAGAGTGAAGGCAGGAAAACTAACCGATCTCGCTCGGCCTCCGCACGCTGGACCTGTTCCATGAGCTCTAACGCTGGCGTGTTCCGCGTAGGATGTGCTATCGTCGGCGTGTTGCTCGTAGGATGTGCACCATGCTGTTCGGATACGAAGCTTAGCGATGCCGCGCTGTTCAAATGAGGGACAAAGACGGTTCGCACCTCCTCAAGCAACCGTCGCAGCTGACTTCGCTCGTTGTCCGCCTTTTTTAGCCTGGTCTCGGTGAGAACGAGCTGGCGTTCGAGACGCTCAATGAACTGGTGGGCTTGCTGATCAACCGAGCTGCGCAGAAAGGATGTCAGCGAAGTCACCTCGACAGAGATGCGAGACGAGACGAACCCATCCTTCGCCTCGTCCTGCACCGGCCCGCTTGTAGGCGCAACACTTGGCGTCGACCCATTATTCTTGACCACAGATCCGGCGCTCCCGTCCAGCCGAGCAATCTGCGCAACATGGTCAGCTGGCGAATGAAGATGCTGAGTAGGTGAGAGGCCGAGCGCACCTCTCGCTCGAGCGCCCGCACTTCCTCCTCCAGCTTGAGTGTCTCGTCATCACGACTAGCATGACTCGGCGGAGACGTAGCTGGAGGGTCTGCCGTGAAGAATGGACGTCAGGCAAAGACTTGGGACCAAATCTGAGCAAGGGCGCATGCCCATGACCGCACCTGCCAGCGCGATAGCGCCTTCAAGGGAGGCACGGCTACCTCGCATTGACAGTAGCGAGTCGAGCGAAGCATACAGGCTCGAAAGCTCGTCGCGGCGAACAGCGAGGTCGGCGGTGAGCGAAGCAATCTGAGCACAGCGCGGTGCGACATCAGCGGACCGAGGATGAGCAGAAGTGGAGAAGCTGGCGCGCCTGGTCGTCCTTTCCCGCCAAAGCAAGTGCATGTTCGTGAGAAGAAGTCCGTAAGTCATGCGTCAGCTGCGCAATCAGCGCTCGGCTCTGCATCTTGAGCTTTTCGCGACGACTAGGTGAGGCTATAGCCGAACTTCGACGAGATGAAGGGTTGCATTGGGCCTCTGAAGATGTGGGAGAATCGGATTCGCGGCGGTCGTGCGTGCGGCAAGGAGCTGATTGAGGTTCAAGTCAGTTAGCTCTCGGCAGACCTCGATAGATTGGCACATACTGAGTGCTGCGGTCAAGCGCACAGTCGTGATCCGTCGAGCTTCGCCGGTGTTCAAGCCTCTCCCCTCAGCGTTCTGAGCAAGTTGTCCCTCCGCTTCTTCCCTCAAACGCTGCTCTTCCCGCCATCTACCTTCCCACACCGTACACAGCGCTCGCAGCGAAGCGACGTCTTCGGCATGCTGGGACGACTTGCGATCGGCTTGTAGATTTGCGGAGGCCAGAGCAGCTTCGGAAGCGGCTAGTCGGTCGGTAAGGTGGGTCATATGGGTCGTGAGCGAGTTCAGCGATGAGCGAAGGGTGTCTACCTGTCGACACAAGGTGCATTAGCGCACTGTGAGGCGAGAAGGAGCCAGTCGAGTCTCCCATGGGAAGGAGCGATCGTAGCGGCTCACAACGGGTCCCTCCGCCTCAGCCAGACAGTAGGGAACATCGGACACACCTTCCTGCGTGCCTCGTCAAGCTCCGCATGTCCATCTTGATCCGTCGTGTCCACCTTCGTCCGAAGCGACTCGAGCGCGAGCAGGAGGTCATTATCGCCAGCGAGCGTCCGCGCAAGCAAGTCTAGTCGAGCGTTAGGGTTGTACGAGCACAGCCAAGCAGCCAGCGACGGCTTAGAGCGTTGTCGAGGCAGCATCCAGTCGCTGGTCGAGTGAAGACCCTCTCTTTCGCTCGAACACCTCACCCGCTTCACAATGCAGCTGCGTTTGCCCCGCCCAAAGGATGCTGAGCCTCGCAGGAAGCGGCCGCCGATCGTCTCGACAGCCGACTCGTGTCCCTGCGGCATGTGAGTCGCTTTGCTCCTCACAACCGTTTCCCGCGACGCTCACCCTATCGCGATGCGCCGAACCAGGTTCTGATCAGCTTGTATCGCTCCCACGTACAGATGCCAACAGCAGATCAGCCGCTACACCTGCCCGAACTGCAACCTCCCGTACTGCTCGCTCGCCTGCTTCCGATCGCCCGAACACTCCGCCTGCACCGACTCTTTCGCACAGAAGTCGCTAAAGGATGACTTGAACGCTGAGCAGGAGAACGGAGGAGACGAGAAGAAGAAGATGCTGGAGCTGTTGCGACAGTTCGAGGAGCAGCAGAAGGAACTTGAGGAGATACAGCAGGCCGGCCCGGAGGACGAAGAGACAGGTCCCGAGGCGGAGACGCGGCGGAAGGAGCGCAACGAGCTGGAGGGGCGGATAGCGGGACTCGACCTCGGTGCGGAGAGGTCCGACGTCTGCGAGAGCGCGCCCAACTGACTCTTTGCTCCGCGCAGACGCCTTGCCGCCAGAACAGCTCCTCTCCTTCCTCACGCCAGAACAGCAAGCCGCGTTCGAGGCCACTCTGCAAGATCCGAACCGGGTGAACAAGCTGGTCGAGGAAGAGTTCGAGGGCGACGAGCCTTGGTGGGTTGTCGAGCAAGAAGCGAAGTTGCTGAAGGAGATGCTCGAGGCGAGCAGGAATGCGGAAAGCAGTGAGACAGTAGTCCCAGGGGGCGAAGAAGATGAGACGGACGCGGAGCAAGTGCGACCAGCTCCAGTCCCGGCGGACAAGCTGCCTGTGCTCAAGGTCGGCCCCGACGGCAAGGCCATCGCCAACCCAAACCTGTTCTTCAATGTCGTCGCTGTCCTGTGAGTCGCCTAGCTTCACCGAGCCGGACTGTACTGACCGTGCGATTGTACGCAGCTTCGGCTATGCCTTCACCCTCCGCACCTTCTCCCTCGCCTCCTTTCGTTCCTTGCCCGGACGGTCGCCAGAGCGGACGATGGCAATCCAAGTGCTTGCGCAACTCCTGCCCTTCATCGTCGAGCGCTCGACATCGACGTTCGCCGACATGTACGAGGCAATCGAGTCTGTCGCGGCGGGTGAACCGCAGGTGCGCTGGCCTTGACACCGCGGTCCGTATCCGGCATTGACGTTGCTTTTCGCAGGGCATGTCATCTGCGCTCGTCGCACTCTTATTGCACGACGTCGCCCATCTCTTGCGCCCTGCTCCCATCGCCGCCATCTCCTCGTCCACGCCTTCCCCGCTCGCATCGCACGCCCTCGCTCCCGCTCTCTCCGCCATCTCCGACCTCCACCACCTCTTCTGCACCGCCATCGCCACCCCACCACCCTCAAACGGCTCTCAAGGTCCCACCAGCGGGCCGACCGTCTCAAAGGCTCTCGTCGCCCGACCAAGCACCTCTGCCCCTCTCTCGAAGCGTGAGAGACAGCGGTGCACGCTCGCTTCAGCCAAATTGCTCTTCTACGCTTCGTTCTTGTTCTCAACCGGGAACGAAGTGGTGCAGGCCGCTGGAGTTTTGGCGGTATTGGCGGAGCGGGAGGCGAAGAAGAGAGAGGCGGAGGAGAGTGAAAGGGAGAAGGCTGTTGAGCGACGGAAGGAGGATTTCGCGAAGAGGAAGGAGGAAGGGCAGGGTCAGGTGAAGACGGAGGAGGAGGGGGTGCGGCCGGCAGGACCCAAGATTGTCGAGCTGGCATGACCATGGCAATGTGCCTTTCGTCGATCTCTCATCGCTCTGCTTCCTGCCGTCGTAAGCTGCCCGCGGACGTCCGGAGACGACGTTCCCTTCTCTCCCTCCTCCTCACTCTCTCGCTGCTCTCGCTCGGCTAACATGGCTTCTCCCCAGCACCACTCTACGCTTCGGGCTGGTGCACCAAGTTCTGGTCGACAGACGAGACCTGGAGTAGCTTCGCCCTGTCCTTCTGGCCGTTCAAGGCAGGAAGAAGGGCGACCGGCGAACGACTCGCAGCTGAGGCAGACGGAAGGGAGCTTGCAGTGCGGGGCACGTGGCGTGCTCTACTCGACCCCTAGCGTGATCCAGTACGTACGCGGCGAGGAGAGGGTCGCGAGGTGTTGTGAATGTCGCGGCGGCAAGGAGGAAGAAGAGGGCGCTCGAGTGCGTTCGCGCCCTCTTTCCTTCTTTCTCGCTGTACCTTGGCATCTTCTCCTTTGAGTGCATGTGCATGCTGAATGCGAGCCGCCGTCGGTGCAGAAGCGCGACTCGCTCTCCTCCTCCGCCCGCTTGAGCGTCGTTTCTCCCGCCCGCTACGATACTACTCTCCTCGCCTTCGTCTGTACGATCCCATCAACCTTCTACTCGAGCCTGCCAGTCATTCTGTACACACGGAAATGCAACTCTGCCTCGCCTTTCGCTCGCAGAACTTGCTGTCGAAAGGACGGCTCCCCCCTGCGGCGGCAATGGTCGCTTCGTCGGCTCGAGTGCGCTGATCTGGCGGACGCAAAAGATGGCTTCTACCCGCACCCCGCATTCACGGCCGATTTGCGCCAGTTTGTCCGCCGCCGAAGCGCGCCTCTGCCAGAGTTGCTCGTTCGCTCGTTTCCCCCGGCCACTCTCGCTTTTGCTCTCCTTTTTTATGCTGCGTGTCTGTGTCGCTCACTCTGCCCGTTCTCTGACCCGATCGACCGTCCCCCGCCTCGCTCCCCGCTTCGCTGCCGCCGTCCCGCGCTCGCTCGCCCCATCCCGCATCATCTCGACTCAACAGCGCAGAATGGCATCGACGAAGGCTGCACCCCTCAAGGTGCGCTCACAGTGCCCTCTTCAGCGCTGCCATGGTCGTGGCGAACTGCTGACTGTTGTCCTCGCAGCTCAAGAACCCGAGCCTCTGGATCGAAAAGGGAGGCTTTGTCAACGGAAAGTGGACCGCCGGGGCGAACGATGGCACGTTCGAAGTCATCAGTGCGTTCATTAGAGGTGATTGAATCTCTCGCACGCCCGCTAACCACCCTCACGCAGACCCTGGCAATGGGCAGGTCCTCGGCACCCTCCCCGAGATGACGGTTGAGGACACGAAGGAGGCGGTCAAGGTTGCCCACGATGCGCTCAGGTCGTGGCGCAAGACGACCGAAACCGAGCGCGCTGCCATCCTCAACAAGATTTTCCAGTCCGTCTCGTCGCACCTCCACCTCGAGTTTCCCCACCTGCTGACGACGAGCTCGTGATTCCTTTCGCAGGATCATGACCGAGAACACGGAGGATCTGGCGCAGGTGTGTGCACGCCAAGTACTACCGAAGCGAGCGGGGCTGACATTTCGCTCGAACAGATCATTACGGCGGAGAACGGCAAGCCTCTGGCTGATGCGCGAGGAGAGATTACTTACGGCGGTTCGTCCGCTTCCTATTTCCGTTGATGCTCTCTCGTACTAACGCAAACTGTCTTCCAGCGAGCTACTTTACCTGGTTCGCGGGCGAGGCTGTCCGCAACTACGGCGATGTCATCCCTTCGGCGGTTAAGGGCGTTCAGAACCACACGATCAAGCAGCCAATCGGTGTTTGCGCTATCAGTGAGTGCTGGTACGAACACCCGAGGAGTTATGCAGGCTAACCTTTGACCCCCTCAGTCACGCCTTGGAACGTGCGGAGCATTCTTCTGCTCCTGCGTCTTCGATTCGATCGCTTACCCGGCTCACGCACAGTTCCCCAACGCGATGGTCACCCGCAAACTCGCCGCCGCCCTCGCTGCCGGCAACACAGTCGTCATGAAGGCCCCCGCCGAGACCCCCTACTCGGTCCTCGCCATTGCCGAGATCTGCCGACAAGCCGGTGTCCCCGACGGTGTCGTCAACGTCGTCCTGACGCAGAAGCACACTCCCGATGTTGGCAAGGAGCTGTGCGAGAACCCCCTCATTCACAAGCTCTCGTTCACTGGTTCGACCCGCGTCGGAAAAATCTTGATGAAGCAGGCGTCGGGCACGCTCAAGAAGCTGTCGTTCGAGCTCGGCGGTAACGCGCCGTTCATCGTCTTTGAGGACGCCGACCTCGACAAGGCGGTCAACGGTGTTATCGCTTCCAAGTTCCGGTGCGTAGCGCTTCGTTGCCTCGTCACTTTCCTTCCGTCACTGATAGCTTCGTCGGCAGTCAATCCGGCCAGACCTGCGTTTGCGCAAACCGCATTCTCGTCCACGACGCCGTCTTCGACAAGTTTTCGCAGAAGCTTGCTGACGCTGTCCGCAAGTTCAAGGTCGGCGAGGGTGTCAAGGATGGCATCACGCACGGTCCGTTGATCCACGAGGCGGCTGTCAACAAGGTCCAGCAGCATGTCGACGATGCCGTCTCGAAGGGCGCCAAGGTCGTCGTGGGAGGAAAAAAGCTCAACGTGCCAGGCTATTTCTTCGAGCCGACTGTCCTTGCCGACGTCCAGAGCTGTGCGATCGACAACGAGGAGACTTTTGGTCCGCTCGCGGCGCTGTACCGCTTTAAGACGGAGGAGGAGGCGGTCGAGATGGCCAACAACACCGAGGTCGGACTGGCTGGGTGAGTTGGCGCTCCTTCCCACTGACTTGTCAGCCTGCTCACCTGTCTCCCTCGCAGCTATTTCTTCACCGAGAACATCGCGCGCCTGTACCGCGTGGCGGCGGCTCTCGAGGTCGGCATGGTGCGTCTCCTCTGTCTCCTCCCCTCTTCCGTTTCGCTCATCTATCGCGCTCGTGCAGGTCGGCGCGAACACTGGCGTCATCTCGCAGGCGGCGATTCCCTTCGGCGGTATCAAGGAGTCTGGCTTCGGCAGGGAGGGTGCGTCGCTTAACCTCCCATCTCCTTTTCGCCCGAGCGCTTCCTAATCGTTCTCCTCGCTCTCTCAATCATCTCCGCGTCGCGAATCCAGGCTCGAAGTACGGTTTGCAAGATTGGCAGAACATCAAGCTTATTGCGGTTGGCGGGCTCTGAGGGTCGTTTGCGGCCTGGTGCGTCCCCCTAGCCGAAAACTCCCTGACTCGAGACGCCTCACTGAACGCGACAACCTGCAGCCGGCGACGAGACCGAGATCGGCGAGAAGGGCGTCACCTTGTCCGGCGGGTGCGTTCCCTCTCTTTCGCTTGCCTCGACCGTTCGACGCGACTGACGCCTTCTTTCCGCTTGGCAGACTTTACAGAAGTCTCTCGGAATGTACAGCAGTTGACCTATGTAACGGAGTCTCGCACAATATAATCGTCTCGGGTCGCGCAAAGAGCTCGCCACCCTACCGATCCGCCTGCGCCTTGACGATGTCCTCGCGCGAGATGCTCGACTGCACGCAGAGCGAGTGGAAGATGCCCTCGCCTCGGTCGAACAGCTCGAGCGGGCTCGCGAACGACTGGATCTCGCCGCGGTCCATGACGAGGATCTTGTCGCAGCCGACGATGGTCGAGATGCGATGTGCGATAATGAGGAGCGTCTTGTCCTTGAATTCGCTTCGGATGGTCGCCTGCACCTTGGCGTCCGTCTCGAGGTCGACACTTGCTGTCGCTTCGCTGTTTCTCGGAAAGCCTGGTCATCCTCCGCTTCCGCCAGCAAACACCGTCAGAACTGACTCACTCGAGCGCAATGACCTTGGCGTCTTTGACGAGTGCGCGAGCGAGCGAGACGAGGCTTCTCTCGCCAAGCGACCTGTGCGAAACGAAGGTGAGCATTGCGTTCCGAAGCGAACGGCGGAGACGACACACATGTTCGCGCCCTCGTCCTCGACACGCGTGTCGAGCGTAAAGCGCGAAATTTGTCCGCTGCCGTCTGCTCCAGCGGTCCGGTCGACGAGCCAGGAGCGTCGAAGGGCGTCGTACAGTCGTGCATCATCGTACAGACCGAAGGGGTCTAGGTTTGAGCTGTACGAGAGTCGAGGATGAGCCTATGGAGCGAGGGAAGCGGAAGAAAGCCGAACGTACCGCAAGGTGCCGCTGAAAAGGAGAGGTTCTTGCGGGATGATGGCGAGGCGCTCGCGCAACTGCGTCAAGCCGAGCTTGCTGATGTCCAAGCCATCGATCTCGATCGTCCCCTTGTACGTCTCGAGGATCCGGAAGAGCGCCTGGGTGAGGGTCGACTTGCCCGCGCCCGTTCTGCCGACGACGCCGACCTTCTCGCCGCCTCGGATCTGGAGGTTGAAGTTGCGAACGACGGAGGGCAGGTCCGGCCGGTAGCGGATCTCGACGTCGCTGAAAGTGACCGCGCCCTGTTCAGGCCAAGCCGAAGGCGGCGCCGTCTCCTTGATGATGGCGGGCGCTTCTTGCGGCAGACGGTTCGCATACCATTCGAAGCGCTCGATCGACGACATATTGTTTTCGACTTCTGCGGTCTGGCGGATGAGCATGGCGATGGAGGCTTGCATGGCGAGAGTGCCGCTGTGAAGGAACCGTCAGTCAGCTTCCTAGCGTAAGTCAGGCGAGCCGCGCTCACGCGAGGATCAAGCCCGTCTTGGAGGACGGAATGGTAGTTCGCTCGCCGACTGCGACGAGGGCGACAATCAAGACGAGAAGGGCGCCCCAGGCGTCGACGCGAATAGCGAGCCATCGTTGGTTGCAGACAGTTAAGAACCACGCGCTGCGGGACGGTATTGTCAGAACGGTCGACAAGGACAGGATAGGCTCGAAGGAAGGAAGGAGGCGGGGAGGGAGAGGAGGGAGGAAGGAGCCGCAACAACGAACCGGTTCTCCAGGTCAATATACTTCTCGTTCCCGCGCAAAAACCGCTCCTTCTCGCCGAACGCTCGAATTGTGCTGAGTCCAGTGAGCGATTCGCCGAACCAGGCGTACAGGAAAGATCGGAGGACATTGTCATGCCGCTTGATCGTGCGGGCGGAGGCGCGGTCTGCAAGAGTTGGTCAGCGTTGTGCGTGAGAACTGTTGAGCAGGAAACAAGAGACATACAGAAGTTGGAGGTCATCCCGAAGAGCGCTAGCACGACGGCGGTCGGAATGAGGAAGTAAGGGTAGACGATCGCGATAACGATGATCGAGGCGCCGACTGTGCAAGTACAAGTCAGCGGCAGCATCAGGTATCGAGCAAGACGGACGGGAGACGAACTCTGCGCAATTGTCGCCAAGCACATCCTGAGCGAGTCGTTCAGGCGGTTGTCGATCGAGTCGGTATCCTTCCTGCGAGGTACAGAGCACAGGGGCGGGACGTGAGTAGAAAGGATCGGAAGTGACGAGATGTGGACGCACGAGAAGCGGTTCATGAGCCGCCCCAGCGGCGTCGTGTCGAAGAAGCTCATCGGAGCTTGCGTGACCTGCGTGCGGAGTGTCAGTGACGAACTTGAGGGCGAAGGAGGGTGACGCACCTTTTCGAGCGCCATATGGTGCAGATTGCGCGCAGCGGTAGTCCCGAACCAGATCGTTGCCGCGCCGAGGACAAAGGTGAAGATGGCGCTCGAGATGCCGAGGCCAGCGTACAGACCGATGAACTGGTTCTGTCCGAGGCCGAACTTGCCTTCCTGCCACCAGGTAAGGGCGAACTGCGACAAGACTGGGTGAGAAGACGTCAGCAAAGCGAGTCCAGCAAGGTAAGCCCAGCTGAGCGGCTGCGCCAGTGTTGGGCCGCACGCGGAGACAGACGTTGACTGACTCTGGCCTGCGCTCATCAAGACGAGCGAACTGAGGACGAGCGGGACGGTGTAGTAACCGTCAGCCGCCCTGAAATACGATCGCCAGGTGTTCCAGCCGACGCTGCCGCTCGCCTGCTCCTCCTTCTGCATGAGAGGCCGGCTCGAAGCTTTGCCCTTAGACGCGCTTTGCGCTGTACCGCCCGCCGGCGTCGCCTTGACGTCGCGGGAAGCTTCGGCAGCGACAGCGACGCCGTATTCCTGCGCAAAGCGCGAGAATGGTCCTTCAGCAGCCATCAGCTCGTCGAAGGAGCCGCGCTCGGCAACACGTCCGTTCTCCATGACGATGATGGCGTCCGCCTTCGGGAGGAGATGAACAGCGTGCGTGACGAGGATGCGCGTCTTGTCCTTCAGCATGCCCTGGATGGCGTGCTCGAAGATGTGTGCGCCGACATGAGCGTCGACTGCGCTGAGCGGGTCGTCGAGAAGAACCTGCGGAGAGAAGACCTGAGCATGCGAGGTTCGCTAGTGGAGTCTGGGGAGATTCACAATGTCGGCGTCATAGTACAGCGTGCGAGCGATCGCCACCCTCTGTCGTTGTCTGTGGTGTCGGTGAAGCGTCGGTGAAGCGTCAGCCGTGCACAGACGTTCGAGGCAAGCGGAAGAGAGGGAGCCCACCCGCCGGACAAGGTGATGCCCTTCTCGCCGATTTCGGTCTGGTCGCCAGCTGCAGGTCGTCGTGTTCAGCGAGGCATCCACAGTCGAGAGGATTCAGGCCAGAGGAGACGCACCAGGCAGCTGATCCAGGTCGGCAAGCAGGCAAGCCGCGCGGACGCAGTCCCAGTACCGTTCCTCGTCGAAGGGCCGGCCGAAGAGGATATTCGCTCGCAGCGTCGTGTTCATGATCCAGGCGGATTGAGCGCAGTACGCGATGCTGCCACCGAAGACGACGTTCCCGCTGGTTCTTCGCATCTCGCCGATGCAGCCTTGCAGGAGCGACGACTTGCCGGATCTGCATGGCGAAGGTCAGCAGAGGCACACACGATGAGAGTTCAGAGCGACTCGCCCGACGCTGCCGACGACGCAAAGAAGCTGTCCTCGCGGCACCTCGAGGTTAATATCCACGACCCTGCTCGGCTCGTCCGTCCCGATCGCGCCCTTCTCGCTCTTTGCTTCTCGCTCCTTTTTTGCCTTCTTCCCGCCCTTGCCCTTGCCCGCCTTCTCAGTCGATGGCGGTGCCGAGCTTTCCCAGACGAAAGTAGCGTCCTTTACTTGCAGTGCGAGATCGGCCTTGTCGTCGCGGACGAAGAGCTCTTCGGGTAGCTCGTCGGCCATGAAGCATGGTACGAGGTTCTTCATGGCGGAGTAGGCGTCGGTCATGGTGCTGAGGGAGTTGGGGACTGCGCACGAACAGGTTAGCAAGCTTATGAGGCTGAGTTGCAGTCAACAGTCACGCACGCACTGCAAGCAAGAGTCGTCAGTATCGTTCAACGCGGGTCGTGGTAGTGTTCACGCACTCATTAAAGGTTGTCGAAGGAGGTTGAGAAGCGATAGAGCGGTCCAGATCTCGGCGGGGTTCTGTAGCAGGAACGTCAGCGGCATCGAGGAGAAGCGAGCTGCCGAGAGGCTGCTTACCTGGGCGTGACCGGTGAGCGAATAGACTGCGAAGACAAGGACAGACGAGAGGACCGGCAGACTCATCGCCATCGCCTGAGTCGCCGCTCGAATCGTGAGGAGCCGGCGAATACCTCCCAACTCGCGCCTGCGCGATTCGCCGACCTTCGAAACAATCGGGCCCTCCCACGCGAAGAACTTGACGACGCGGATGCCGCTGAGGAGTTCCGAGATGGACTTGATACGGTCGTCGGTGTGCTTCTGCACCTTGCGGCGGCCCTGGAAGAGCTTGCGCATGGCGTACGTCTGCACCGGGCTGCGTGACAACGAACGTTAGCGACGAGCACCGTGTAGATAGGACGAGGACGTACATGGCGAGGAGAACTATACCGACGCCCGCCAAGCTGGTCGCACCGATCGTGCACAGCAGGATGACGACGATCTCGACGAGCTGGATGATGCAGGTATAGCTGAAGTGGAAGAAAGTCGAGCTCCACTCGATGCGCGACATTGAAGTCGAGATATGCGAGGTCAACTGCGCGTTGGTGTGCTCGACGCGGGCCTTGCCGCTCATGCGGAACGCCTTACGATCTGTCGGCCGTATGTTTAGTCAGTTCAGAGTTCTGTGAGTCGTCAGTGTTGCTCTTCGACGCACACAGTGCCGCGATTAAAGCCGCTCGAGCCAAAATACCGACTTGACCGCTTCGCGAGAAGGTGTTGTTCTGGCAGACGGACATGAAGCTGGCCAGAGACCATGTCAGTCTCCGTGTCAACGGTGAGGACTGAGCCGGGTCAACGCACAGCTGCATGAGGAAGAGACCGATTGCAAGGCCAATCCCGCGACCGATGCCGGGGAGCGGTTCTCCCGCCTGCTTTGCGGCATACGACTGCTGGACAAGCTTGATAATCTGCCGCATAACGAGAGGCGAGGTCGTCTGGGCTACATCGCCGATTATCTTGTAGATGCCGGCGGACCAGAACGGCCAGAAGAAGGTGTCCGAGAGGGCCATCGCCATACCAACCTCTCTTCGTCCGTCTGCTCGACTGAAACCCAATGCTGAGGACACTCGCCACAGCATCTTCTGCAGCGTAGAGGGAACGTAGGTTCCGTCGTCGAGGCCGCGGTTCCAGTCTTCGACGTCTTTTCGCCGCCGGGCAAAGTTCGCTTCAAACTTGTCGGCAAGTAGGCCGGCTTCGCGAGTCTCGTCCATCTTGGGCAGGTCGGTAGCCTCGAGTTCCCGCTTATAACCGAGGACGAGCAGAGGTTGTAGCCACCCTGCACAAACTGAAGGTCAGCATTAGGCTCCCAAGTCGTATGCTAGACATCAAGATCTCACAGAAAGTGAACTCGGATAGCCAGTTAGCCTGCGAGATGCGGATGGTCTCGGCGTCGTCCATACTCGCCGGAGGTGGTGGAGGCGGCTTGAAGTTGAACGGGTCGAAGATGGTCCTGCAGGCGAGTACGTAAGAACGTTCGGGATCAGCCGACATTGATTTCAGGCCATCGGGGACGCACCATCTGTGCCGGACCTCGATCTCCTTCTCCTCATCCTTCTCGAGATCCTCACCCTTTCCTTCCTCCTTTCGGGCGTCCTGATCGTCCGTAGCCGTCGTAAGAGACTCGTCCGACCCATTCAGAGTCTCGTCCCGCGCCCCAGACTCCCGCTTGACCGCATCGGCGCTCGTCAGAGGCTCCTTGGGTCCGCCGTCTGCGCCGAGGACATGGCTCTCGATGGCGGCGCTCGAAGGTTCAGTCATGCGTGTGGCATCAAGCAGGGCACAGCAGCAGCAGTCACACGACCAGGACAGCGGGCGATGACAGCGGCGAGTGTCAACCCGGACTTGGTCGCGGAGCGGTGGAGGCACCGTCGGCCGGCACGACTTTGCTATTTTCTCGCTCGTCCCGCTTTACCACGAGGTGGTGCGATTGCGATTGCATTGCGAGCATGCGTGGATGCGTTCTAGGATGCCATTCACCGGCCGAGAAGAGAGACCAGCGCTGCGATCGCGACGCCGCCAACCGCGCCTGCTGCGCCTGCCGCCCAAACCTCATGTCCTTCGATGGCTGCCAGAGCCTGCTCGACAACGCGATTGTGAGGTTGCTGCGACAGTTTGCGAGCCGATTCGGCCGATGTGGAAGGAGAAGCGGCGGCAACAGCTTCGGGAGACGTCGAGTCGAAGATGGGCGTGAAGGGAGTTTCGGGTATGGGGATAGGCGAAGGAGGCGCAGGTGTAGGAGTGGCGAGAGAGGCTGTAGTGGCGGCAACGGCGTCAAGGCTTGCTTGAGTCTGCTGGAGGAGTTGTTGTAGCGTCTCCAGCTGGGCTTGCGTTGCGTCGTGCCCTTGTTGCGAGTTGGTCCGTAGCCTGCGCACACAGTCGTCAGCGATACTTGATACTGAAGCAGCGCAAAGCAATGCACCGTTCTTCAACGTTCTGCACAAGCCGTCGTCGTCGCCAAGGCTCAATGAGCAGAAGGGTGACGATGAAGAGGAGGACGTTCAACCCCGTGATCGCAAGAGAACCGTACGTCGACATCGACCGGATCTGCGAGATCGCGCCGAGTCAGCGGCGGACGAGGAGACTGGGTTTGAGCGGACGCACCTTGTCGCTCCAGACCTGCTCTTCGTGATACCGCTCAAGAATCGCCTGCATGAGGTCTGTCGTAGAGAAGAGAGTGTCAGCAAGGAACTTCAGCCTGAGAAGCGAACGAGCGCACCGGAGAATCCTCGCTCGACAGCCTCTTCGCCCGCCTCCATCTCTGCCTTCGCCTTCGCCTCGGCTCGCTCATTCTCGTGCTCTTGCTGCACCAGTTCTGTGAAGCGCAAGACGTCCGGTCCGTTCCAAGTCGGTTTCCGCTGCAACAGGTCGTTCACTTCTCGTTGCGAGTCGGCTCGGGCCTTGACACGCTCGGTGTAGTCGCGCTTAAGCAGGATCGCTCGTTCCCGGGCGTCGAGGAGAGCTCGTTCTGTTCCAAGCGAGTCAGCTGGGGGTACGCAAAGGCGCTGGCGACCAGAACTCGCCCTTTTCCACGACTCCATTTCGCAATCGCTCAATCTCCTCGTATCCAGTCGCCTGATTGATCTTTGCCCCTGCCTCTCTGAGCTTCCTCTCGAGCTCGAGAGCCCTGAGAGCCGCCGAAAACGCCAGCGCCTGCTTCCGAGCCGACGAGTCGAGGGTCGCGAGGAGCTGTCGGAGCTGTTTCTGCGCCAACTCGCGCGCTTCGGCGAGTTTCGAGTGCGCAGTCGCTTCAGACGACAAGGGTGGTGACGGCGGCGGCAGTGAATTCACACGGGTGGGTTCCGGCGCAGGCGCAGACTCCGTCGAGACGAGGTTCGCTGATGAGGCGGTTTCGGCGTTGCTCTGTTGCGGCGTCGCGCTGAAGGGGCGACGGGACAAGCTTGGCGGCCTGCGCTGAGCCTGTCGAATAGTGCAGAGACATGCCCGGCAGCTCTGCGCAAGCGGGAAGCGAAGCGACATGGGCTGGGGGAAGTAGTAATCGGCAAGCTTCCAATCCCCTTACCTTTTGTTGCTTACTCCTTACCTCAACCTCATGGCGCGCTACAGAGCTTACAGCTAGATAGTGCCGACTCGTGCGCAGCGCAGCAGATACATGCCGACTGCGCATCGCAAATGACAGGCTTGGCACAGTCGCTGCAGAGCTACCTCGATCCGTACGACCGGTACCACCTGAACCTGAGAAGGTCAAAATCCGTCCGGTGGGATAGGCTTCAGTGAATGAGGAAAAGGTAATCCGCGTAAACAGACAACTCAAAGCGGGGCCAGCTTGAACCAGGAAGCGCAGCTCGAGTGCGTCGCACGAGAGAGAGCCGGACGTACAGACTGCCTCAATGCATGCGCGCGCTTCCTCGCCTTGCTCTACTCGCTCTCTGCCTCCCCTCACCCAACTCACCTCCCTTTTCACCCCGCCCTCTTCCTCTTCCCCTTCTCTCGCCCTCCCTCCCTCTCCCGGCGCCCGCATCGACGTTTGCTATGGCAAGCTCGTACTCCCTGCAGTCCCTCAACCACCTTAACAGCTGCAGACTCGACATCGCTGAGCTGCTACGAGACCGCAAGGTGAGCAACGGTTTCCTCCTTCTTCCTGCTCGTGCTCGCCGAGTGACTTCGTGATGGTCGCGCAGGCTCTTTCACGTACAGCGTCGTCCACTCACGCTGTCGGCCTCAAGAAGGTCAGGAAGGACGACGTCAGTCCAGTTCCGCGCTCTCTCCCGCCCTTCCCTCCCATTTGACGCTTTTCGCCTCGTCCGCAGGCTTCCCGACGCAGCTAAGCGATCAACAGCAACATATAGATAGGCTCGATGACTCGGGTCTCGCGTGAGTCGCTGCCCCTTCTCTTTCGCCCGCTGTCGAAGGCATTGAGGCTCACGACATTTTGCTCGCGCAGGTACATGTTGTACGACCTTATTTCCGGACCCTCTCGGTGCGTCATCTGCATTTTCATTGCTTCGCACTTGCCTCACGCACTGACTTTGTCAGCTCGCCGCAACGCAGAACGACTCGGTTCCTCGCACATGTGAACTTAGACAGGTTCCTCGCACATGTGAACCTAGGCAGTGACATCCTGGCGTACAAGTGCTTCAGCAGACGGCAGCGATGCCGGACTGTGCTTCAATGTGAGTGGCCTTTTCGCACTCGCGAGTGACGACGGTCGTTTGCAGGGATGGATGCCATGGCGAACTAGTAGTCGTGCAGGACGGTCGCTCGTATCATCAGGCCCACCGTTCCCAGGGGCTGCGGTGTACACGAACGAGGATGAGGAAAGACGGAGTCCGGGACCGTCGACGGAGGGTGGCAAGGGTCAACGGACAAGGATTAAGCAGGGTGGATTTGTAGTATGCCGATTCGTAGCTCTGTACATGGGCACGCGAAAGTCGAGAATGGCGGCGCAGAGCGTATCTCGCCAAATGACCTCGACTTTACGAACAGACTAGCTCTACTGGTGCGTGCGAGGAACTTCCAATCAGTCCTCCACATCATCCTCTCGACGGTTGGTTTTCTCGCGCGACACGAAAATTGGCCTGGCACGGGAAGCATCGAGTGAGAGCTGCGACGTGGCTGCGACGCCCGCCGAGCGTTGCGAACCTGACGGAAAAGGCGGGCAAAAGACCAGAGCAAGAGACGAAAGCGTGTAGTCGAAAGTTGCGTGCAAGCAGAGCCGATGGCGAGTACGAGCCGTGGCGATCGGGGACCGCAAGAGAGGCGAGAAGAAGCACCTGCGTTGCGGCAACGGTTTTACCGTCCGAGTCCTGCCACAACCTAAGCGCGCTCCTTCTCCAAACGGTGGCGACGCTGGTCCCGCTGGTCCGAAACGCTGAGCTTGACACCCTTGCCTGTACAGCGGAGAGCACAGACAATCAGCGGCGAGAAACATCCTAAAGTGCGAGAGGAACGAACCCTTCGGGAGCGAGACGAGAGCCTTGGCACCGGCGCCGATGACGAAGACGTTCGAAAGACGGGTCGCGAACTCGCGGTCGAGCACATCGCGGACGTGGACGATGTCGTAGCCGCCCTGGTGACGCTCGCGGTGGACGATCTGACCAACGCGGCCCTGGTTACGACCGCCAGTGAGCATGCAGAGCTGTGCGAGGCAGCAGGTCAGCATTCGAATTCCGTAGCGACTCTGCCACCGCCCGTTCGCCGGATACGCACGTTGCCCTGCTCGAACTTGATGTGGTCGACGATCTTGTTCTCGACGAGGTCGAACTTGACGGTGTCGTTGACCTTGATGACGGGGTCGGGGTAGCGGATGGTGCGTCCGTCGTGGGTGACGATGAAGGGGACGCCCTTGGCGCCGAGCTGGACCTTCTTGACCTTGAGGAGCTTGTACGACGCTTCCTCCTCCGAGATGCGGTGGATGGCGAAGCGGCCCTTGACGTCGTACAGGAGACGGAAGTGCTCGCCCGACTTCTCGATCGAGATGACGTCTGCACAACGGCAAATCCCGTCCCGTCATGCCAGCAAACACGCGCAGAGGAGTAGTGCGGTCGCGGTAGGGTGTGGGAAAAGCCCGGGGAGAATGAGAGAGAGAGGAAACGGCGGACCTGTTAGTCTCTGAGCCTGGCACTTAAGGACAACAGAGAGCGCTAGGTGAAGCGCGACTGACCCATGAAGCCAGCGGGGTAGGTCTCGTCGGTGCGGACCTTGTTGTCGACCTTGATCAGGCGCTGCTTGACGACGAGGGTGACTTCGCGGCCGGTGAGGGCGTACTTCAAGCGGTTGCGGATGAAGATCTGCGGGTGCGGCCGGTCAACCCTGTCCGTCGACTCTACGCCCGTTTCAGAACTCACCGAGAGCGGCAAGCACTCGCGCTGCTTGTGGGGACCAGGCGAGGGCTTGGGGGCGTAAGCACCTGCACACGACTCGCTCGTCAGCTTCGCCCGCCTACACGCCCGTGAAAGCACCCCTGGGTGTCATCCTCACCGCCGAGCTTGTCAAGCATCCACGCCTTGGGCGCGGCGAGGCGCGACATGTGCTTCTTAGGACCGCGAGCCCTGGAGACGAGCGAAGCGCGTCCATCGGAGCACGACGGTCGGGTCGGGTCGGGCGGTCGTTGATGGTGTCGTGGAGTGAATGAACGTGCAGGTGAAGCAGCCGGCGGGGTGTGCGAGTGGATGGGCGGGGTGCGAGCAAAAAGTCAGCGACGGCACGGGGGGTCGCTCGCTCTGCGCGGCGTGGCTGAGAATGCTGCACGGAGCTGGCGGGTCAGCTTGAGGGTAGACTGAGCACGCACATGTTGTCGGCGAGGTGATCTGACTTCTGAGGCGAGAAGGAGACGGAGGGAAAGCGCACAGTCGAGCACGACCAGCTCAAGTCGACCGACGCTGGCTCACGCTCACACACGCTCACACACTGCCCAGGGACTCATGCTGACATGCTGGCGATGCACTCACACTCACTGGCACAAGGCCAGTCCAACAAGCGACCCCGCCGCGCCCGCCTCGTCTCACTCGAGCGTGTCCGGCTCGTCCTCGTCCTCGTCGACCCCGCTGGCCTCTGCGTCCTCAGCCTGGTCCTGACCATGCTCACCACCCTCAAATTTGTCCGCCTGCGACCCCACAGGCGTCTCGTCCTGCTCGATCACCCTCCTTCGCTTGCTCGACTCGCCGTTCTTCTTCTCTGCGCCCGTTGCCCACCCGCTCACATCGCCAGACAAGCCGCCGTCCAACTCAGAGTCGAGGATGTCGTCCTGCTCGATGACGCGCCGCTTTGAGCGCTGGCGGGGAGACTTGGCGCCGGCAGGCTGCTTCGAGGCGGTGGAGGGTTGGACGGCTACGGGTGCTGAGGACGAAGTTGGCTGCTCAGGCAGCGCTTGGGTGGTGCTGACGGCAGGAAGAGACGTCGGGCGAGCCTGGACTGTGAGGAGCGAGGCAAACGAGGGACCACGACGGCGACGACGGAGTGGCGAAGGACTCGACGGATTGGGCGAAGTGAACGGGTGCTGCTGCGTCGTCAAGGACTGGCGTCGCACCGGCGTGCTGGGCGCGACGTACGCACGAACGGGCGTCGAATATGCGGCTTGCTGGGTTAGAGGGGAGGGCTGCTTGATTGCTTCAACTACTGCGACTTCGAGTTGTTCTTGCTTCGCGGCGCGTTGCTGAGCCTGCGGGCACTGATGAGTACTGCGTGGCGCTCAAGGACGTCGAACGAACACACCTCCTGCTCGATGGCGCGCAACTTGCTTTCAAGCTCCTCGACCTTGTCCTCCAGCGCTCGTACAGTTGCCGCGTCGCCTTCGGCTGTCCTCACCACGCCCGCTAGCGTCTCTTCAACCGCCTGCGTCACCGCTTGGACCTGCTCCCTAGCCTGCTCCCGCACGCCCTCGATTCGCTTTCCGACTTCCACCTCAGCCATGCGCGCCTTCTCCTTCGTCTCGCGGACGACCGACGCGCTCGCTTCTTTCAGCGATGCGTCAAGTTCGTCCTTCTGCTTCGAGAGCGAGGCATTGAACGTGTCTGCGAGCGAAGCGAGGCCCGCGCGAAGCGGAGCGAGGTGTTCCTCCATTGTCTCCTTGACCGCCTCGACCAACGTCTCTTTCAAATCTCGCTCTGCGCGTGCTCGCATGAGCCCCCACAGTTCCTTCGTGAAGCAGAAGAAGAACGCACCTCGCTCGTTCCACCCACTTTTGAGAACCCTCACCTCCTCCCTCAGCGCCTCGACCGCCTCGTGGAGTTTACAAACCTCCTTGACCGCCTCGCGCGCCGCATCAAGCTCCAGACGGACCTTTTCGAGGACTAACTTGATGCGTGCGGTTTGCAGGGAGCGCGCGGGAGGGACAGGAGGGAGGGCGGAGGAGAGAGGGAGCCCGGGGGCGGCTGGGGCGGGCGGAGCGGTGCCGGAGGCGTGGAGCGGGGTTGCTGGGAACGACGTGGGAGCGTACTGTGATGGCCAGGCGAGCGACATTGCGAGCGATGTAAAGTGCTAACGTGAGAGAGCGCACGAGGCGAGACGAGGTTGCGAAGGTCAGACAAGCTGGCAAACCTCCCACAGTAACGACGCTTGCAGTGTTTCGTGTCAAGTTAGGCAGAGCCGGTACAGCAGACCCGAGTGAAGCGGCTTGTACAGCCTGCGAGCGAAAGACAGGCTCCCTAGCGATACATCCAAAGTAGCTCGTCTACCTCGTCAACCTGCTACATCCTGTAATGCCGCAGCCTCCTCTCCTCCGCCATCCTCCTATCCACCAACTCCGCTACCTCCGCTCCCCAATACTCCTCCGGCTCCTCATCTCCCAACAGACAATGCTCCTCATGCCGGTATCCCTCCTCGCGGTCGAACACAACCAGGTTGTCCCATGCCAATCCGCGCGATTTCTTCCAGGGAAGGAGAGTCGGGCGAGAGGGGAAAGCGTGTGGTGGCGCGACAGACTTGGCCCGGTGAAGCTCTTCGAAGATGTAGCCGCAGTCGTCCTCCGTGATGGGCAGCCGGCTGCGCAAGAAGCCCATGTGAGCAGTAAGACGGCGAACAACGGAGAGCAGACGCACTTGTCGCCCGTCAACTTCTGCTGGACAGCCGAGAGTTGGCGATGCAAGGTCGCGTTCAGCTTTGGGCGCGTCCTGCGAGGCAGGTCCAGTCAGTACGCTTCACAAGCACGTGGAGGGATGCTATCCGGACTTGCTTGATCGGCAGCGGCTCTTGTCGGAAGCCCGCCAGGTCTTGCAAGACATACGCAGCCGCGACGTTCCCGAACTGCCATACACATCCCTCGTCAACACATAGTCTCCGCAAAGCGCAACAGTAACGCACCATGGCAGGCAGAGGACCGAGGACAGGCAAGATGCGAACGCGGAAGTTGGACATAGCGTGCAGCTCGTCGACCTTGCCTCTCTGGAACTCTTCTTCCGGCAGCGGAAGCAGTCCGAGGTCCGGTCGCGGCTTCTCAGTCGAATACTGCGCAAGCGAGACAGGTCAGCGGCATCGAACGGAATGGTGGAGGAAGGAAAACGAACAACGACGGGAACACCGCTTGCGACGCCTTCCAGCCGGCTGCAGCACATCAAGCATATCGCCATCAGCTACGTATCCCGAAAGTCATAACAAACTGAGAGCAAGCGGCGAGCGAAATATTGCTGAACGTACAGCCGTCGCCGGACAGACTTGGCCAGCGGGTCCTCGAAAGTTGTCGAGATGTCGCTGTGAATCCTCAAACATCAGAGCTGTGCCAGCAAACTTCTAACGAGCGCTCGACGTACGCAATCTGAATCCGACTCGGATCGCTCTTCGCCGCCGCACCGAGGGAAGAAAAGACACGGAGGTTGTTCTTGCTGCAGTAGGCGAGGAGGTCGACTTTCGAGTCGATGTTGTCGATGCAGTCGATGACGTAGTCTGGGTTGCCTGTATGAACGTTGAATGAGTCTCCTGTCGCCGAAGACGAAGCGCAGAGGGAGGGAGGCCATCCTCATCTTGTTTGCGTGTCTGTCGACAGCAAGACTCACCTTCCAACAACTCCGCCGCGCGGTCCTTCTCAAACAATTCGATACGGGCATCGACCTCGACCCACGGCGCGATCTGGGCAAAGTATTCGGCGCAAGACGTGACCTTGGGCGTGCCGACCTGGGCGAGCGTTGCCGTCGAGTGTCGCTGCGCAAGGCGTGTCAGCGCTAGCGCTAGATTCGGCCGAACACTCGAGGGGAGTTCGGACGCACGTTCAGCGAGCTTAGTGAGACCTGGTCAAAGTCGATAATGCGAATCTTGCGAATCCCGCTCCGAACGAGCATGACAGCTGCCGCACTTCCCACTCCCCCCAGCCCTACGACGACCACAAACTTGTTCCGAACCTGGTCCATCTTGTCCTCGCCCAGGAAGACATAGTTGCGCGCCAACGCCTCGCGAATAATCACCTCGCTCGTCTTCTTCCTGCCCTTCCCCCCCACCCGGGCAGCATCCGTCGCTTGCCGCGCAGCCCTCTGCGACACGCCCGCCATACTCGACCTCCTAAACCCAACAGGCCTCGTAAAGTCCACCAGTTCATCCTCGTCGTCCGTTTCTTCCTCCAGAGTCTCCTGGATCGCGCTCTTCAGGCGTCTCCGACGGGTCTTGCGTCGCAAAGTCTGAGCGGCGAAGATAGATCCGGCTGTGAAGACGGTCGAGGCGATCGCTACGGCTGCGAGCTTGCCGTTCGGAGTGCGAAGCGAGTCGGCGAGGCGAGAGGTCAAGGAGGTCGAAGGGGCGGCCATGCTGAAGGGCGCGCGTGGCTCGGCAGAGATTTAGCAGAGTCTTCGGCCCCTCGATGCCTCAAACAGCGAGAGTGGCAGACCTGACGGAGATTGAGGAGCGTCTGCGCGGCCAAGCGCAGGGTTGCCAGCTGTCGAACAGTCACTACGCTCTAGGTGGTCGAGAAGCATGCTCGACGGACTCATAGCACCTTAGACTGGCACGAGTCAAGCCGGCCCGCTACCCCGTCGCCTGCACCCGCGTCTCTCGCCTCATCAGCTCGAGCGAGTCGACCCATCCTCAGACCGCCAAAGGCACCTCCTGAAAGGCTTGCTTGCTTTCGAGGAGGGAGGAGAGAGGCTCGGAACGCGGAACGTGCTGCTTTTGGCCGGTCTGCGCGAGTCTTGGGACGCCTGTGCGCCTCGATTCATCCCTGGGCATTCAGCGTCCCTGCTTCCTGCTCTTCCCAGGCTATCTTGGCCTAGCGCTGGCTTGTCATCGCTCTCCTTATCGTTCTCTTTGCTTACTTATCGTCAACGCGTCTCCCCAGCTCCCCGCCATCACCCTGCGGCGGGCCCCGCTCGAACGCCTCACTTGCGGTACCAATGCACTCCCTTTTTGGATCTTCTCATTCTCCTCTGGAGCTGTAACATGCCTCAGCTGTTTGGCGGTGCGTTGGAAAGATGGGTGGAGGAGGTTGGAGATCGCAGAGAGCAGGAGGAGGACAGTGGAGGAGGACGAGGGGAGGGAGGGTGTGTGGTAGTCGAGCGCATCGACTGCCTCGCAAGTTGGCATGACTCGCGCTTTCTCTTGCGGACTCTGACGTTGACTGACTGAGCTTGCGCGTTCTGTCGAGCGCGCTTTATAGCCAGCATGCCCGCGTCCGAATGACCGTTCTGCCAAATAGGCGACGATGCGACCCACCTTACGCCGTGAGCTGGGCGCCATGGGAGCTTATCCAGTCGTCCGGACTACTTCCTGCGTTGAAGAGTGTAGTGGACGACGAAAAGCCGAAGCAGTACGAGAGCAGGACGGGCTGCGGAGCATCATCCTCCCCGACGACCATCTTGCGCCCGCCGTTCCCGCCTGATTCAACGGCACCTTGATAAAGAGCGCTGACAGGCCGACACGACCCGGCAAGCGATACAAGCGAGCCTTGTGAGATCGTGCGAGGTCATCAACTTCAAGCGGGTGCAGAGGAGCGAGCACACCTCGAAAGACGACGCAAGTTGGACGGCCCGGAAGCCTTGGAAGCAGACAGTGACTCGAGCCCAGCGAATACGTACTTTGAGCGGTGAGACGGTGCGCCAATGGCGAGAGTGTCGTCTCCTCGCATCCGACGACCTTGGTCTCCGCCACCTCGCTCGCTCCGCTCATCCACAGCAATGCAGTCGATCCGGACAGGTCAGCACTGCTCGAGCACACTAGGCCAACCCAGCCAACTCACCACCGCACCCGCACACAGGTCTTCAGCCGGCGCTCCGCCAGGCTCGTCCCTCTGCCATCCTCACCCGCTCCATCGTCACCACGCCCGCGCGCACGGCCGCTCCGAGCACCGAAGTCTCGACTCCTGTCAATCAGCTTCAGGCAAGCCAAGGGTTCGACCTCGCAAAGGTCAACTCGAACCAGCTCAGCCTCGAGACCCCGCGCAACGGTGTCGAGTATGCCTTGGGCACAATGGACAAGATTGTCAACTGGGCGCGGCAGGGCTCTATGTGGCCGATGGTGCGTTCGCGGCATTGCCTTCGGGCTGGCGTTCGCTTGGTGGTAGTTGCGCTGACCCCCGTTGTTCCCCATGTTCCCGACTTCGGCTGCTGCTCTTCCGCCCGCTTGCTTGCTCTGGTTCCCGTCCGGCTTCAGACTTTCGGCTTGGCTTGCTGCGCTGTGGAGATGATGCACATGGCCGCCGCTCGCTACGACCAGGACCGTCTCGGTGTCGTTTTCCGTGCTAGTCCCCGTCAGGTGCGTTGCGGGCGCTTCCTTCCGCGCAGCCACTCGCCACTCCTAGCTGATCTTTCGAATCATTGCGTGCAGTCTGACATCATGATTGTCGCCGGCACGCTCACGAACAAGATGGCGCCCGCACTCCGCAAGGTCTACGACCAGGTTTGCCCCCCGTCTCGCTCTTCCACCCCCTTTCATCCCACTCAAACCCGTTTCTGCAGATGCCTGAGCCTCGCTGGGTCATCTCGATGGGATCGTGCGCGAACGGAGGCGGATACTACCACTACTCGTACTCGGTTGTCCGCGGCTGCGACCGTATCGTCCCTGTCGACCTTTACGTGCCTGGGTGCCCTCCGACCGCCGAGGCGTTGCTGTACGTTCGAGGACGCGTACTTGCGGTTACGGGACATCGCTAACCAGGTCGAAATTCTCTCCTTCCCTCCTCTCTCGCCATGCGCTGCGACCGCCAAAACCGTCTCCTGCGTCGTTCCGCCATACGCATCCTCGCCTCGTCCCGCACTCTTTCGACGTTGTGTTCCGCCGCTGCACCCTTACTTGTGACCCCTCCCCTCGTCCTCCTCCCGCGCCTCTGCGCCCTACCACCTCCTCCCAATACACCACCACCTCCCAATACTTCCCGCACACCACCGAACAGCTACGGCATGTTACAGCTCCAGAGGAAAATGAGGAGATCTAGGAAGGGAGTGCAGTGGTACCGCAAGTGAGGCGTTTGGAGGGAGGCGACCTGGGCGAGGAGCGACGGGAAGGACGCGAGAGGGGAAGAGAAGGTGGGCGTAGCCCTGGCATTTTTTCCGTTCTGCTTGATCATGTAGATTCGTTCCGGCTATCGAGCGTCGCCGGTGTCGCTCCTGCTGCCCTGCCCACACTGTTCGCAGTTTCGATTTTGTGAGCGCGAATCGGAACATCCGGCCTGGACCATGCTGAATGAGAGCGTCGTAAACTGCAGCCTGGACAGCCGCAGAGGGACGAGTTATCGACCGAGGACTGCTCGACGCTACAAGTTAGTTCTCTTCCCGACAATCAGCTTTCTCTGGCAGCCCGCCCTGCATCTCTCCATACCCTCAGACACATTGGGAATCATGCGTATGAGAACATGCGTTTACAGCGGTCGATGCGACGACCTGATCCCTCGTCACTGCCGAGAGATGCTTCGCCTATGACTGCATCTGGTCCTGTTGTTTTAAGAGCTCGCCCCTGTGCGAGACGAAAGACCAGGTCAGCCGCTGTGCCTCGAACGGCCTTCAAGCGCAGGGCTACAAGACGGCGCGATGAGCAGGTCTAGACACCTCGCCAAGTAATACGGATGAACCAACGAATGCTCAACGCACCTCAGCTGCATCGAAAAGTCGTCACCAACATCATCATCGTCCCAGTCGTCCTCCCACAACGAATCGAGCGCCTTGGACCCCTCGCCCTGCTGTGCGCCTGCGACTCCTTCCGCACCTGCTGCGCCGTCGGCCTTCTTTGCGAGGTGTGCGCCGTAAGACTCTTTGATTTCCCAGTCTGCGGCCGGAGGGAATGGACGCAAGTGAGAGGTAAGAGCGAGAGCGGATCGGGGACGAGGAGAGGACCGGGTTGTCAGCGGCGCGAGCGGGACGACGGCAGCAGCTGGGCAGGCGGCGCACCCTCTGCAGGGAACTCCTCAAACTCGTCGTCCTGTCCATTGAATACCCAGTCAGCCAACTCGTCCCAGTTTCGCAACGTCAACTCAAACCGATGGAGACGCACCTCTTGCAAGGGAAGAAGGTGAGGGTTCGCATTGGACGATTTGGGCGCGGCTTGTCCTACGTTTGTGGGCGCGTTCGCGGTCGGTACTGCTGTGCTTGCCATCTGAGCGGGTTGTGGTGCGAGATCAAGGAGAGGCCGCGTCGTCGTTGAGAGGTTGCCGCACGACCGTTCACTCGACTCGCTCGAGGTCATGCATGCTGAGCTTGACCGGGCTCATAGTTGTTTCACCATCGCGCAGTCATTGGCGGCCCACACGCCGATGCTGCCGTCATCGGCCTGTGCCTCCTCGCCCTCGATAGGCGCTCACAACCCTTGCTCACGCCGTGCTGGGTGATACTAACGGCTCGGAGTTTTTCTCCAGATCCTGGTTTTGGCTGCGACCCGGCTGCTGAACTAGCATGGCAACTTTCCTCCCCTCCTCCTCATCTTGGCGGATGTTATCGTCGTTCTCCCGGCCGAAGTGCCCCTGGGCTTCCGCTCAAGCCCACCACGGTCGGCAGAGGACGGCCACGCACTGGCCCACAATATCCTCCCTCCTCGACCCTGTGCTCACACTGGCTCGCCTCGAGGTGCTCGAGAATGGACTTGCTGAACGACGTGGTTTGCTGTGCGAATGGCAAACTAACAAGATACTCATACACACTAGGAAGCAGCCTCACTCGAGTGGCGGTCGCTCGCCGCCCCGCTTTTCGTCCCACGAGTACCCGCCTCTCGGCCAGTCCTCCTTCTCGCCTCCAACGCCATACTCCTCATGCTCCTCCGCCCAATCATGCGGTCGGACCTGCTCCGTTGGTCGGTACCGTCGCTGCGATTGCGACTCAGTGACGGGCGCGACGGGTTCGAGTCGTCTTCGTGCGGCGAGGCGGAGCGAGAGGAAGGTCTTGACGGTGAGCGCCGACAGGCAGACGAGTGATACGAAGGCGTAAATCCAAATCATGCCGAGTGTCGCGAACTCGTATCTGGGCAGATCGTCACCAAGTCCACTCAATCTGTCAACAAAAGTAACAGGCGACCAAGGGACTTACTTTCTAGGATCGCTCATGATAGCGATCATCTGCGTACCCAGCCACGCCGTATACCCGATGAAAGCGAGGCAAGACGGGACGACCGACATGAAGAAAAGTGTCACGTCCCATCGCAACCTATGCATCTTGAGCTTTGTAACCTCCGCTTCGGCTGCTGCTTCCCATGCGGCGATGGGTTGGCCAACTTCGTTCACGTCTGCGAGAGTCGCGTCGGCGCCGTTGGTCGTGGAGGAGGGCAGGGGCTGAAGAGGCGCAACGAGGGCAGTACCGCGAGGGACGATGAGTTGGCGGTCGACGATATATCGCAGCGTCGAGAGGAGGTAGATGCCGCTGAAAAGGTTGAGCTGGAGGAAGCCAAGGTCGTCAGTCTGAGTCTCGCTGATCAGTGAGTAAAGAGCGCGACGCACAGCGACGAGAACGGCCGCTGCAACGATGTAGACGATGCTGTTCGTCAACAGCGCATCCTTCGCCTTCATCGCCGTCGCGCAACGTGCACCAAGCATCGCATCCGCCTGCTGCACGCGAGCGGGATCCGGCGCTCCGCCCGTATACGCCGCCGCCTGCTGTCCGAGGAACTGGTACGCCTCTTCCCATCGACTCGCAAAGCGGTGCCACCGCGAACCTGTCCAGATACCGACCGCGAGGACGAGGCCAAGGAGGACGGGGAAGAGGACGGTGAACATGGCTGCGCTTGTGAATGGTCCGAGGCGGTGAGAATGGGGTTGTCGTCCTCGGGAAGCAAGGTTGGCGGCGGAAGTGATCGAATAGGTCGTCGCGGCGAGGAGGGCGAAGAAGGGGAGCCAGCAGAGGGTGAGCCAGTAGAAGAGCGAGCGGGGATTGCCTTGCGCCGGGCCGAACATGCCGTAGACGTAGGCATCATAGGCGATCCAGACTGTGTGAGAGGAGCGTTAACATGCGTTGTGGGCGTGAGAAGCGAGGCGGACAAACCGGCAGACAGAGCGACCGTCAGCGAGGGATAGAAAAGGTATTGGTTCAAAGCGAGGTAGCGGCCTGCGTTCGCAAACTCGTCAGCACGGCAAAATCAGCCTCAGCGCATGTAGACGCACCTGCTGGCCGCTCCACCACCTTTATGACCCAGATATCGCGACCCTTTCTTCGCACATCTCGCACAGTCACGGCGAGGTAGGCGAACGAAACGATGATGAGGCTGCGATTCCGAAAGTTCAGCGAACACACACAGTCTTGTAAGCTCGGAGGAGCACTCGCAGGACGAGAAGGACGACGAGTACCGCGATCCTGGCCGTCAATCCCGGTCGAAAGGGCGGATACATCTGCGCGTGCAGGAGGATGTGCATGTCCGCCCAAGGGTTGCCCGTCGTCCCCAGGACGGCGAAGGAGCAGTGCAAGTCGGGCATGTTGGGCATCGTCGTTCACAGGAGCTGATGAGGTCGCCCGTTCACAAGGTTGGCTCGAGCTAGATCGCACGGGCGGGCGAGTTCGGCGACGCCAGGCGACGGAGGGGACCGGCGTGACTAGTAGCGTGCCCAGATGCACAGTATGAGCGAGCGACGAGCGCAGTAGAGGACGAGGAGACCAGCAGGTGGCAGTCAGAGCAGACAGCCCCCATCTTCTGCGAGGCCAGGCACGCTCGCCGGAATGCGCCACGCTAGACCCGATCCGGTGCAGATCATCTTGATGGATGAAAAGCCACGCGAGTGAATGAGCAGCCGTCTCGTGCACGCCGTTGCCTGTTCCCGCTCGAAAGCTCGTGTCCCTCGCTGCCCACCGGCGACGCAGCTCGACCTGCGGCTCGTCCGCTCCGTACGTCCGCTCCACACACTCACGCCCCTCTTTCCCAGCAAGCGTTTGCCGGGCACTTGAAGAGCGGGCGAGGTGCTTCGAGAAAGGAGGGCGAGAACGTTCCAGGCGCGGGCAAATGAACATCCCTTCGTTCTCTCGGCCAAGCGCGGATGAGAAGCCGCGCAATCTGATGAGCGTCGTGGTGCCGCCGCTGCTGCCCCAACGAGTCGACCGTCTCGTGACGATCCGCGCTCGTAAGTCCAGCAAAGCGGGTCCCCGTCGTTTCTCCCGCTTCTCGAAGCCTCGCATGTGTCGGATCTGCTCGTACGGCGCTTGTAGGGTGGGCACGGTCGCACTTGGCGGACTTGCGGCGGGTGATGAAGTGTGACAGCGGGAGGAGAGGGAACGGCGAAAGAGCGGGAAGTCGACCACGCGCAAAACCCAGAACAGCAGCATGTTCAAGCTGCTGACCTCTGGACAGCTATGAGAGTGCCAGCATGCGCACCAATGAACGGCTCGAGCCAGAGGAGTGAGTGAAGACGGGAGGTGTCTGCATCTTGCTCTTCCCTCTCGCCCTGCTGGTTGTGAGGCGTGTGCTAGACACCACTGCGCCAACCGCCCCCTTCTGTGTATCCTGGTCATCGTGACTTGGACACGCACCGACTGGAACGCGTCCCAGCGCCGTCCCTCGAACCGTCTCCTTCCCTCACACCAACCTGGCGGCCCAGTAGATACGCTCAACCGGCTCGCAGAACCTCGGAGACTCGACGGACAGGCGCACGGAGCGGGGTTTACGCGCGCTCCGACCTTTGCGTGATGGTCCGACCAGCTTCGCCGCGAATGCCGACCGTCGTCTCGTGTCCGGGCAAGGTCCTCATTGCGGGAGGATACCTCGTCCTGGACCGCCAGCATCAGGGTTTCGTCAGCGCAACGCCGTCGAGGTTCTACACGGTGATACAGAATGCTGGCGAACCGGGCGCGGGCGTCGAGCGGTTCTCAATTACGGTTGTGAGCCCGCAGTTCGTCGACGGGCGCTGGGAGTACGAGGCGCGAAAAGAGGTTGGCGAGTGGGTGGTGGACGCGTTGGGACGGGAAGAGTGCGTTCTCTTCACTGGTTTGGATCACAGCTTCGCAGTCGTTGCTGTTCCGTCGACACTGGGCGACCCGCTTCTCCCGCGTTGACATCGCTTATTTTTGGATCTAGATCGTCCGGCAATACCTTCGTGCACCTGTCAGTGCAGGCAGCGCTGCAGGTTGCATCCGCCCTCAACCCGTCGGCGACCCTCGGTTCTCTCGAGGTCACGATTGTCGGCTCGAACGACTTCTACTCGCAGTCTCGCTCTGTGAGTGTCCTTTGCGCGACAGGAACGATGAGTGCACGCTGACGCCGGCAACGATGCCAGGACTCCGCGCCCGTACCGTTTTCCCCGCTCAACTGCACGATCCGAAACGTCCACAAGACAGGTCTAGGTTCCTCCGCCGCCATGGTCACTTCTCTCACCTCCTCTCTCCTTCTACATTGGACTTCTTCTCCCTCGTCATCAACGTCCGCATCACACGGCCGGCTACCCAATCCCGACGATGAGATAATTCACCTCCTCCACAACCTCGCACAATACGTCCACTCGCTCGCGCAGGGCAAGGTTGGCAGCGGATTCGATGTCTCGGCTGCTGTGTATGGAAGTCAGACCTACCGGCGCTTCGCAGTCGAATGCTTAGGTGACCTGCTGGATCCGCAAGCGAAGGGCGGCTCAAAGGTGTGCTCACTGCCGTTGCTCCACGTGTTCTCGAGCGCCAGTCTCAGCGCAATTGTTAGTCTGGAAGCTGACGCTGGTCATGCACAGATCGCGAGCAAAGACCTCCTTTCCATCCTCTCTCCTACCCTCAACCCAGCCTGGACCGCCCCTTCAACCGCCGGCGCCGTCACCTGCTTCAGTCTCCCGCCCCACACCCTCCTCCTCCTCGCTGACATCGACGCTGGCTCGAACACGCCAAGCATGGTCGGGAAGGTGATGCAGTGGAAGAAGGCGGCGCCGAAAGAGGCGGAGCGAGTGTGGAGCGAGTTGGGAAGGAGTAACGAGGCGCTGAGGAATGTGTTTGCGGAGTTGAGTGCGGCGGCGAAGAAGGACATGAGTGGGTACGAGCGTGAGGCTGCGAGGCTTGCGGGATTGTCGGCGAAGGAGGCGAGTGTTCGAGCCGTCTTCGACAGCAAAGCGACGACGTGACTGACGTGGCTTGCGCCGCATCTCGCAGTGGTCGTCATCTACAGTCCCCTTCGCCGCTGCTGCCCAGCGTATCCTGGTGCGTCTCGAGTTCTCGGTCTCGCCGCTCCCCCGCTGCTGTGGCTGACAACGACCTCGTGCGCAGAATATTCGCGCCTTGATGCGCTACATGGGCGAGCAGTCCGGCGTGCCCATCGAACCTCCCGAGCAGACGAAGCTTCTTGACGCCTGCTCTGCTTTGCCAGGCGTGATCGGCGCTGGCGTACCAGGAGGTGCGTCTTTCGCTGATGCGCTTAGGCATCGTCCGCTCCGCTCTGGAACTTACCAATCCATGCGCATGTCGAACAGCCGGCGGTTACGACGCAATCTGGGTTCTCTGCCTCGACCCTCCCTCCGAATTCGCCTCGAACCCACCTGCTTCCGCCGTCGAGTCGCTCCTTTTCGCTTACACCAACATGTCCGTCCGCCCGCTTTCTCAAAGTGCCTGGGTGCGCGGCGGGACGTTTGAGGGTGAGGCGGGTTTGTTGCGTGAGCGGGTTGAGGAGATCGTGGGATTGAACGAGGCGATCGAGAGGGGCAGGAAGCGGTAGAGCGCTCGTACAAGGACTCGGTGCGTATAGAACGAGTGACAAGAGTGACCGGGTACTACCATTACGTGAGAATCTCGCTAAGGCGCCCCCTTCTTCGGCTTCTTCGCCTGCTCCGCTGCTCCTCCCGTGCTTTTCCGCTTCTTCCCCGCCTTTTGCTTCTCCTCTCCATCGACTTGCGCTTTGCCATACTTGCGCTCGACCGCCCAGCTCCATAGCGCCTTCTCCAACTCCTCCATACTCGCCCAGTCCTCCCTCTTCATACGGTCCTGCATCTGTTTCCGATACGTCTGCCATGCCTTGGCCGTGTACTCTTTCTTGCTGAGCGAGCCCGCTTCGCCTTCGCCGTATGCGCCGACGTTCTCCATCGCTGCGTCCGACATGAACGGCTCGACGTCTGGTCGCCAAAGAGCGAGGACCGCAGTTGCCGTTGCCGGACCGACTGCTTTGAGCTTAGACAGGACGGCGAGGGAGGCGGCCGGATCACTGTCGACGGTTGCGAAGGCTTTGGCGGTGGACGACTCGATTTCGGAGGCAGGATTCTGAGCGACGAGGTTTTGTAGCCGGGGTCGCCATTTCCCCCGCTGCAAATAACGGCGTTAACGAACGCCGTGACGTCTACTCCAGCGAAACGGAGCGTACCGCAAGCTTCCACTGCATCAACTTGACCAGTTCCTCCTTTACGAGGAAAGCTCCCCGCTCGTCTTCCTTTTCCCGCTCTTGCAGCGTCTCCCGCAAGGTTCCTCGGTACCACCCGTCCAGCTCGACGAGGTCTGTAGACGACTTTGAGGCGTTTGCGCGGAGAGTGAGAGCTTGAGGGGAGTGAGTGAGAGCGGCGACGAGGTCGAGGCGGGAGGGCATGGGGATTCGCGGAGCGCTTCGGCGGGCGACCTTGAAGATATTTGACGGCGTCGTATCGTGCTCAAACCCAGCTTGGCGGGACTGGCGGTAGCAGTCGCCGGCAGGGAACCGTCTAGCTCTCCGCTCGCTCCTGCTACTTGCTCGAAATCGCACTTTGGCCTGCTGAACAGCTCTAAAGCACTCTATTCAAGCTGTCTTCACTACAGCAACTCCGCTTTCAGGCCCGTAGGCTGTACAAAGAGGTTTGTCGCCTCATCAGTCTGCCGATTGACGCCCCACCTTGACCACATCCTCGTCGCACAGCTTCATTACTTGGGCAGGGAGTACCCAGACCCGAACTATCGGTTCACGGAACGACTGCACAAGTGTTTCGGGGCGTATGTCGGCGCGGACAAAGGGCGGATGGAAGAGGGCTTGAAGAAGGCAGAGTTCATCAAGAAGGGTGCGTCCGAACGATCTAGCTGTCCAGCTGCACGAGGCTGACGAGTCTCGAACTCTCCGTCTTTCCGCCATGCCACGCTGTCGGCCCGACCGTCACCCTCTCGTCTTCCATCCTCCTCGTCCTCGCCCGCAGAGATCGAAGCGATGTACTCTCTGCGCAAGTACCGAGCGATGAAGCAGAGGTACTACGACGAGCCACGCAGTCCACCGAAGCCCTAGCCGTACCTTTGCGATCCGACACTACCCTCGGCCTTCTCTCCCAAGCGACGTTGCCGGCGTGGATGTGCGGAAGGCGACTTGGAGTTGCAACAAGGGATGGTGTAGAGCGAAGAGGTGGTGTAGAGCGAAGAGATTGCGCAAACGGATACGAGTACGCGAGAATGCTAGGCTGCAATCGAGACGGAGAAGGGAAGGTGCGCTTCCCTTCGAGAGAGAGTGTCTGTACACGAACTGGCAGAGACCGAGAGAGACTGAATGTCCATGTGGAGCGATAGGTGAAGAATATGTAGGTAAGAGGTCAGCGAGCGGGCGTTCAGCCAGAGGCGTGGCCCGAGTCGACGCTGCAGGTCGGGAAGGTGATGTTCTTGAGTCTCCGGTTGCTGTCAAAGAGGCCCCAATACTGCGTGTGCAATATGAGTTAACTGCCATCGCGGATGAAGCGCGAAGAGCGAGGACGCACCGGCTCGACCCCGCCATACTGTCGCTTCCACGGCTCGTCAAACTGTGCGAGAGAGAGTGGGCTGTCAGCGCTACTTCGCTTGTCGCTCCGCCGTTAATCCCACCGTCAAGGTGTCGAGAGAGGCGCAATGCCGTGGACTCACCGGCTCGAAGTAGAAGTCTTCGCGGGAGGGAAGACGACAAGGTTTCAGAGCATATCCTCTCGAGAGGAGAGGGTGACACGCACAGTAGGTCGAGTTGGCGTTCGCCTGGCACGGATACGTATTGAGGAAAATCTGCAACTCCGGGACGCCCGCGACAGCCGCGCCGAGCGTCGCATTCTCAGGCGTCATCGACGCAGTAGGCCATCCAGTCTCAGCGATGTAAGGCGTCGGCTTGTTCGAGACCTGGTTCGAGATTGCGACATCGTTTTCTTCGAAGAACTCCCAGGTCCAGCCAGCTGCTTGTTCGATTGGGAGACCGCCGAACCAGGGGTGAACGTTGGCCCTGGGGCGAAAGCATGGTCAGCGAGTAGTGGGAATATCGAGAAGTGGTACGCACATGATGTAGTCGGCTCCCGCTGCAAGAGTCGTCGTGAAGGCCGAGCCAGCGTCCGCTGTACCGACCGGCAACGTCTTCGGCAAGTTGAGCGCGGCGAGTGCCGTGCGGAACTGTAAGCAGGCGGTGTTAGCTCGATGCAGATTATTGTTAAGGGAGAGCGATCCTACCGAAGCCATCTGCTGCACGAGGTAGTTGATCGCCGTGGTCTTTGCACTCGGAGCCGCGTCGAGAACGTATCTGCAGATTTGACTAAATTAGCTCTTGGGGCTCGGACGCATCAGAGGCTCGAAAGGACGCACTCGTTCCCGATGGTCACGCCCGAAACGTGATCCGTTCCGTAGATCTTGAGCGCCTCTAGCACAAACTCTTGTTGCTGCGCGTTGACGGTCGTGTTGTCACCGATGTACGCGCCGAGCCAGACCGTCATGTTGACCTGACGGTGAGGCGGAGCAGAGTTAGCGCGTGAGCGGACCACGAGCAGACAATGGGAAGCGGGCGCACCTTCGTATCCCGGATGGCTTGCAAGACAAGTTGCGTCTGGTTGCAAGCTGAGCCATACATGCGAAGTCGAGCTGCACGGGGTGACAGTGAGCAGCGACTAGTTACATTCGACAGCGCGGCTTCACTTACTCGTCATCTGGCTCATGAGGATGATATCTTGCGTGATGTTGTTCAGCGTCGCACCGCACCACGGCTCGAGGGCGTTGTAGGGTGTGTAGGCGAGGCCATAGAAGATCGGTTTCAGCCTGCGATGCGAGATCAGCTTAACTTCACCGCGCTGAGGCTAACTCGAGGCGAAAGCACCGGCTGTCTGTCTCAAATTGCGATGGATTGGACGGATTCCACTTGACGACTTTCGCCGTTCCGTCAACTGCGGATAGCGGGTCCAGGTTAGGCCGTGTGAGCACATCCCGATGGAGCAGCGAACGCACTGTACTGCATCTTCCCGCTGCCAGACGAGCTCGACGAGCTGCTACCCCCGCTATGCGCTTTCCAAGCCGCGATTCCTCCCACAACGCCGCCAATCACGACCGCTGCGAGCAGTCCTCCTATCGCCCACTTCTTCCAATTCCGCTTCTTCCCGCCGGCGTTGTAGTTCGCCGCGTAGGGATTGTCCCTCCCCCGCTGGACAGCCTGGTATCCCACTCCTGCCGTCGCACCCTCCTTCAACGGTACCTCATCCACGCTCCACGCCGACCCCGACTCGCGCTGGTACATCCCTGCTCCTCCCTGTGGCGGGTAACTCGGCTGGGCATGGAAGTCGGCGTTCGAGGCGAAGGGGTTCTGTGCTGCGGACGAGGAGGGGTATCGACTGTCGCCCGCGAGACCACCGCTGTAGTAGTCTGCACTCGTGCCGTACTGCTGCTGGGGGTAATGCTGGTTGTATGCCATGGTGCGCGGCGCCTGCGATGGTCTGTGCGGCGAGGGAAGAGGGATTGAACGTTCGGTGAGGCGGTTGATTGATGGCGCGCTCGTCCGGGTCGGGAAGCGTGTCGGTGGACGGGAATAGCAGGCAACCCGAGTAAGAACGAACGCAGCAACCGTGTCAACAGCAAGCAGCAGGAGAAGCGCGCGAAGAGGCGAATGCAGGTCGACGAGGAGGTCTCCGCGGAGTCGTTGAAGGGCGACGGCGTCCTCATCAGCCCTCTGACAGGCGAGCGCGGGTATCTGACAGGCGCGTATTTGACAGGCCAGAATGCTTCCAAATGCATACAGCTTCGTCAGAGGGGCGGCAGGCCCCCCGAAAGCCCGCTTCAAGCTTTCCCGGATCTCAGCAACCTCGAGCCGGCATCACCAACGAGGCAATCCGATAGTACAATCACTCACTCCTGACACACAAACATGCTAAGCAGCCAGATCGGCCCGTGAAAATGGAAGCCGGACGAGGTGGACGAGGCGAAAAGCGATGCTGCGGTCGTGTCGGCCGCTGAGTGCGGACCGACGCGTACAAACACACTCTTGACATGTTCGAGTCTAGACGGCGAGAACGCCCTTAGTACTGGGGACGTCGCCAGAGTCGTCGCGCTGGATCGCTTCCCGAATGGCGAGCGCGAGAGCCTTGAAGGCGGATTCGGACCTGTGGAACAGACGTCAAATCAGTCTCTTTTGAGAACCGGCTCCGGACATCACAATTATGAATTGCGGCGAACGCGGGACCGAGAGTGATGCAGGATGCTGGCGACTCACTTGTGGTGGTCGTTGAACCCCGTCAGGACATCAACGTGGAGCGTCACGCCGGCCGCCTCGGCAAAGGAGTGGAAGACGTGCGGGATCATCTCGGTTGAGAGGTCACCGATCTTTTCCCGCTTTAGCTGGAGGTCGCCGCAGAAGTAGGGTCGGGAGGATATATCGAGGACTGCTCGTGCGAGGGCCTAGAGATGATCGAGGTCAATCAGCCGCCCCCGCCTCTCTGATTTCCGAATCGAGTCTTTACGCACCTCGTCCAGCGGCGCAAACCCAGTCCCGTACCGCCGGATCCCCCTTCGCTCGCCCAAAGCCTTCTTGAATGCCTCTCCCAGCGCCAACGCACAGTCTTCAGCTGTGTGGTGGTCGTCCACTTCCAGGTCTCCCTTGCACTTGAGCTGCAGGGACATCTTGCCGTGCTTGGCGAGAGCGTGGAGCATCTGCGCGGAGGGGGGGGTGGCACGGAGGCGAAGGTGACGAGATCAGCGGACAGTTCGCTGGACTAGTCAAAGAGCACAGCGCACGTGGTTCAGGAATCCAATGCCTGTATCCACCTCGATGACCTGCTTCGCGCCCGCCTCTACGTCGAGAGTCAGGGTGCACTGGATATCGGTCTCGCCGGTCTTGCGCATGACGGTCGCCGTGCGGACGCTGTGCGGGTCGTATTGTGATGCCATGGCGAGCAGATCTGATTAGACAAGCGGGCAGAAGGCGGTGTGGGCGAATTGGGAGGTGAGCGAAGAGCGAGTTCCAAGGTTGATCTCCAACGCCTCGCCACGCATGGCTCAAGTGGGTTGAAATGCTTCCCACTGACTCGTATTGGCCCCAAAATTGCGCCAGGACCCTAAGCACCATGCCCCGTTGCATCGTCGAACCTCCCCGCCTCCTCACTAATTCTCATCAATCAAAATTTACGTAGCCATGCGCAGGCGCTGAAGACCGTTGCTGAAGCACCGCAGTAGGCGATAAGGACTCAAAAGGGCTGGAAGTGTCCGCTGGGAGCTCGGGGCGACAGTTTCCGGATGGCTGCGCTGCTTCTCCCGCTGCCCTTCTCTCGCCTCTTGCTCTCGCTCCAGCCCTCCGAGTCATGCGTCGCACGAGAACCGGGTGTTGCGACTGTCGAAATTGCTGTACTCCTCCGTCATCGCTTCTCAAACGCGACAGTCGTGATGGACGATCCTGTGCTGCCGCCGAACTCGAAGCTCGCGCGAGGAATGTTGGAGTGTACAACGAGACCTGCGATAGCAAGAACGCCAGCATTAACTCCCATTCGAGCGACAGACACTGTTAGGTACAGGGAATGGAGAAGGAGGAGCTGCGGAGTGGGGAACGCACCGGTCGACTCGCTCACGAATGCCTTTTCCAGCTCGGCTTGCGTCCAGTTGCCTGTGAGGAGCAGTTCATCAGCGGCTTCGGTAACAGACCGAACAGCGACTGAACTCACACGACGTGATGAGGAAGAGACCCCCCTTCGGCAACAGCTTCGCGACCGAATTGACGTATAGCTCCCTCAGGCCCTTCCCGCTCCGCACCTCGTCGCTCAGACACACTGCGTCGTATGTCCCCTTGTCGGTGATCAAGTCCCACCGCTCGCCCGTCACGCCCTCAACCTCCTTGCCTTCCGCAACGTTCAGGATGTCGGCGGTGAAGAAGCGCGGCGGGGGCGACGCGAGGTCATTATCGTTCGCGGATGTTCGTGCGGTGAGGATGTTGTTGGCGAGCTCGATGGAGAGGGGGGAGTAGTCGAGACCGGTCAGGGAGGTGTAGCCGGCGGAGGAGAAGGCGAAGAGGAGCTGGCCATTGCCGGTGCCAACTGCGCGAAGGGTGGAAGAGGTCTCATGATGTCAGCCGGTGTTCAAGAGTGTCTGGAGAAGCCTGGTGAGCTGTTTGGTGATGCGAAACCACAACGAACCGTCCAATATCCGTCCGTCGTGTTGGGCGAAATGTTCCTCTGCCCAGTCGACCATGTCTTGCGCCGAATCCTCACCGAACCTGAGAGCATAAGGACGTCCAACGTCAGCACATCGAGGTTAACAGCGCCGCCTTGGACATTCTGAATGCGACGCACCAGACCTCCCCCTCGTCCCCGATCTCCTTGAACATCTTGACCTCCCGCTCATAGACCTGCAATGCGCCGTCGTCCCAGTCAGCGTCTGGGCGAGTCCCGTCCGGAGTGTAGCAGTCGACTCGCCTCATCCCAGTGATCTCGGGTTCCCAGCTTCGATGGCGGCAGGTCTGCGAGTTCGGGTGCGTCTCCAGAGGCTGCAAGCTCATCCATGGCCTTCTTGAGCGCTTCAGAAGCCATCCTAGCGGTTCAAGCGGACCAAGTCGTGATCCAACCCCCGCCCTCACTCCTCGACCCTCCACCACACGGTCGCCGCCGCTCCCTCGTTTTTCGTTCGCCCGCTCGAGCCCGTGAGTGCGGCGGGAACACTCTCAGGAGACCATCGCAGCTGATCGGCGGGCCCACGTCGTCGACAGCCGTCTGTCGCCATGTCCGCCCCGAACAGCACGAGCGAGCCCGTCTCAAAGAACATTGTCTGGCACGAGGGCGTCTCGCAGAAGCAGCGCGAGGAGCTTGTTGGCCAGCGCGGCGTCACCATCTGGTTCACGGGCCTCTCTGCGTCGGGCAAGTCGACGCTCGCGTGTGCCCTCGAACTCGAGCTCCTTCAGCGCGGGAAGCGCGCATTCCGCCTCGACGGGGACAATGTGCGGTTCGGACTCAACAAGGACCTTGGCTTCTCGCCCAAGGACCGCGAGGAGAACATCCGCCGCGTCGGCGAGGTGCGTTTCTCTCATCCTCGCCTGGATGTCGTGATCAGGTCGAATGGGCGACTTTGCGCTCGCGGCGTTCCTTCCTAGCGCTGGTATCGACATTCTTCGCACTGTGCAGGTCGCCAAGCTCGTCGCCTCGTCTTGCACCACCACCCTCACTGCCTTCATCTCCCCTTACCTCGCGGACCGCGCCCTCGCTCGCAAGATCCACGAGGACAGCAGCATCCCCTTCCTCGAGGTCTTTGTCGACGCGCCGCTTGAGGAGGTCGAGAAGCGTGACCCGAAGGGCCTGTATGCCAAGGCGAGGGCTGGCGTGATCAAGGGTGAGTGTGCGAAGAGGAGGAGCGGTCGACCTTCTTCTTCGCCTTTACTCCCCATCTTCTGGCTCGTTCGCTGACGCCTTTGTACCCGCAGAGTTCACGGGTATCTCTGCACCGTACGAGGCGCCGGAGAAGCCCGAGCTGCACATCAGGACGAACGAGACGAGCATCGAGGAAGGTGTTGCGCAGCTCGTTGCTTACCTCGAGAAGAACAACTTCATCTAGACCTTGCAGACGCCCCGCCGCAGCACCTACTCCGTACATAGAGCATTGACTGACAAAAGAACGTGGGCCTGCGCTCGCGCACCAGCAACATTCCTCTCCTTGCAATCTATACCCTTGTCTCCTCTCATGTGTCCCCATCTCGCACGCTCCTCACCGGCTCCGCGGGTAGAGCTGGGCGTCTTGGACTGTTCGGTGTGCACGGGGATGAAAGGACGTCGAGAGAATCCCTCGTCCGCCTCTTGCCCTCCTCAACTTCTCCGCGAGGATGCCACAAGCAAGTACACATCGAATCTCGCCGCACGTTTCGCTAGCCAACCTTCGTACTCGTTGCAGATTACACTGCTGCTCTTCGCCGGCGTTCGCAGCGCTTGGCCAGGCGAGCCCGCCTCACAACTCATCGACCTCCCCACATCCCCCTCGCCTTTCCCGCTATCGCGGCTGAGGGACCATCTGATACTGCACGTCCAACCGGGGAACGAAGAGCTGTCGCGGGTGCTGGAGCGAAGCGCGTGGAGTGTCGACGAGGAGATGGTCGACGAGGAGCGCGAAAACGAGGCGTTGCTCAAGGGTGGAGAGACGGTGTGCCCGATCCCGCCGGTAAGCGGTGGCTAAACGATGCGATGCGTGGTGAAAGAGCAGATACTACAACAAGCGATGCGAGAGACGAAACAAGTCACCCTCCTCGTGGCTTCTTCCGCTTCTCCTCCATCTCTCGCCGCTTCTCCTCGATCTTCCGCTTCCGTTCCTCCTTCTCCCGCTCCCTCTCGCGCTTGACGACATCGCCCAACTCCTCCTTCTCCCTCCTCTTGCGCTCCGTCTCCTCCCTCTCCCGTTGCAATGCCTCCATCTGCGCTTTTCGCTCCTCCTCGTTCCCGCTGAACTGGTAGAACCCAGCTCCGCGAGTCCGATTCTCCTGCGTCGAGTCGTAGTGCGAGACAAGCGGGGCCGCGGCCGCAGCGGCGAGAGTTGCGGCGCGTCGGGCGAGGACTTCGGGGTCCGGCTCGTAAACGGGGAATTGCGTCTGGTCGCCGTAGTAGACGTTTTGGCTAGGCAATGACCGCTTCATTAGTGCATGCTCTGAATGAAGAAGGCGTGTGGACGCACGCCTGCGGCCCCTCGCCGGGCTTGAACGCACTCGGCGCCTGCTCCTCCACCGTGGTCTGATACTGCCACTCGCCGTTCCCCTTCGGATCTCGGAAAGGCGCTCCACGTGGGACTTCAGAACGCGGGACGAGGCGTTCGCGGCCGAACTCGTCGGTGTATTCGACGAGCGGGTCGTAGGATAGTGCAGGGCCGGGCTGCAAAGAGGAGAAGTTAGCAAAAGGACCCAGGTCCACTCGTCTGGACACACCTCGTCATCGTCGCCATCTTGTATCCGCCGATCGGGTACCGTCAAACTTTCGTCAATCTCTGAGCCTGCAGAATTATCCTCCTCGCTCGAATCGTCGCCGCCTTGCTTTGCATCAAAGTCGACGAGCAACGCCTCGATCTGCGCCTCACTCAGCCCGCCAGTCTTGCCTTTCCTGCGAGTCCGAAACGCATAAGAATGTAGCCCAGGCTGGTGGAAGGGGGGCAACTGCACCGAATCTTATCGTAGATGGCGGCCTTCCTCTCGAGCTGCTCCCTGACCCTCGCCGGGTCCTTCCCCTTCTGCACGTCCTCCTCGTAAAGGACCTGATCTCGCGCAGCGCGTTCCGCAAGCCCCTTGTTCGACCGCGCCCACGTAGGAAGCTTTTTGACCTGTCGAGGAAGACCTCCGACGACCGCAGCTGGCCTGCCCGACTGACGCGACTTATTGAAGTCGTCCTCGTGTTTGCTGTGATCACACGGACGGTCAGCTGCGCTTCATCGCGCCGTTCGAATGGGCGAACTCACGAGATCTGCGCCTTGAGGTCGAGGAAGGACGAGGATGAAACAGGGTTGTGCGCTTGTTTAGGTGGCATGCTGAGCGAGCCAGTGCGATTCTGGCAGTCCAATCGAGCCAGTCAGTTCAGCCAGTCGAGGGGTGCGGTTTCTCCAACATCCAACCCTCTCCGCCCCACCTCTCGGACGTCGACTCCATCAGCTACGTCGCTCACCACACGCTCTGCTGGGCTTGGAGTGGCCGCAAGCTGGTACCATGCCTCTTGAATCGGGGCTGGACTCGCTCGCACACCCGTCGTCGGCGTCGTACGACTCGCAGATCTCGTTCTTGAAGCACGGAGACCTCGCCCAGCTCGTCGTCATCAAGGTCGCTTCGTTCGAGGGGCACATTCCGCAGAGACCGCTCACGGACCTCCTCGACCATCCCCAGCTCAAACACCACGGTTTCCAGCAGCAGGTCCCGTCGGACCTCTTCGTCCGCGTCGAGTTGTGGGCCGACAATAAGCCGCTTATCCCGCCTGTCCAGACAGCGCATAAAGCGTTCAAGTCCCGTACGCAGATCGACTGGAACGAGCACATTGCCCTCCCGATCAGATACCGCGACTTGCCTCTTGGTTCGCAACTCGCCGTAACCGTCTACGACATAGCGGGACCGGGCGAGTTGGCTGTCGTAGGAGGTTCGACGCTGCGACTCTTCGGCAACAAGTGTACGCTGAAGAAGGGGAAGCAGAGGTTGTTCCTCTGGAAGGGAAAAGAGGCGGACGGAAGCGTCGAGACAGAGACGCCGAGCAAGGTCGGACTCCAGGACGCGATGGGGCGGCTTGAGAAACTCGTCAAGAAGCACGAGAGGGGTGACATCCCTCGTCTCGACTGGCTCGACAAGCTCGCCTTCCGGCAAATCGAGAAGATCCACAAGGTGTGTCCTCGCATCTATCCTCCTCCTGCGGTGCTCCACTCACTTCCTTCCGCCGCAGGCTGAGTCGGAAAAGTCGGAGAACCTGTTTCTCTACATCGACCTGCCACGCTTCGACTTTCCCGTCATCTTCTGCGAGCCCGTGAGTTGCTGGACTTCCGCATCCTCGGCCGTTCGCTCGCTGAAGTACCAAACTGCAGGAATACCCCCTCCCCGTCCTATCATCCCTCACACTGTCATCTGCCGGTGTCCCTCCCTCCACCAGCACGGTAACCGCTCAAGGCTCCTCCACCTCAGCCGGCACTTCCACACAACAAGCTGCCGAAGCCTCACTCTTCAGCATTGTTGACCCCGAGATCGTGCGCAAGAACCCCGTTGAGGCCAAGCACCGTCGACTCGTGCGAGATCACCGCAACGGACCACTCGATAGGGAGTTGAAGCCGAATGCGAAGATTCGGGATGAGCTGAACGTGCGTCGCGAGGACTGGCTTGTCTGACGCCGTGTGACACGACTGAGGAGGTCCCAACTGGTTGTTCGCGTGTACAGGAGATCCTGCGCTACCCGCCAACGCAAGAACTCAGGACTCCGCAGCGCGATCTGCTGTGGAAGTTCCGCTTCTACCTCACGCGCGACAAGCGGGCGCTCACCAAGTTCCTCAAGTCAGTCGTTTGGTCCGACCCGGGCGAGGCGAAGCAGGCGGTCGAGACGCTCCTGCCGATGTGGAGCGAGATCGAGATGGACGATGCGTTGGAGTTGTTGGGACCTGCGGAGGGCTTCCGGGATAGGAGGGTGAGGGCGTATGCTGTTCGTCAGCTGGAGCGGGCGGATGATGAGGTGCGCTGACGAGGTCACATTCTCACTGGCTGGGGAATTGACGGACTCGACTGCGCAGGAACTCATGCTGTACCTGCTTCAGCTAGTCCAAGCGCTCAAATTCGAGCCTGCTCCGTCATCGACCTCGCCAACCTCGTCTCATGTCTCTCCGAGCGCCTCGCTTCGCCATTCGCACGCTCACCTCCATCGCCATGGCTCGTCTCTCCGCCCATCAACCTCAACGTCGCCGCACGACTCGCTTCCGACGCTCGAAGACTTCCTCGTCGAGCGCAGTGCGAAGAATCCTGTCCTTGGCAACCACTTCTACTGGTATATCCAGGTCGAGCGGGAGGACAAGGCGCGCGGCAACATGTTTGAGGGCGTGGCGCGCAAATTTGAACGGAGGATGCAGGAGGTGCGTGCTACGCAAAGTTGATACGCTGTATACATTTCTGACGTGCGGTTTGTCGTCGACAGCTTCAGCAGGAAGGCGAGCCTGACCGCCTTGAAACGTTTCGGCGGCAGAGCGATTTCATCATGCGTATCACCCAGCTCGCCTCTTCACTTCGCCTCTCGAAGGACGCGCGACCCAAGAAGATTGAAAAGCTCCGTTCAGCCATCCACTCGTCGTCGACCGGTCTCAGTACCTTCTCTTCACCCATCCCGCTTCCTCTCGACGCGCGCATCTCCATCATCGGCATCGACGCCGAGACCTCCTCGGTCTTCAAGTCCAACCTCTTCCCCCTGCGACTCCAGCTGCTCACGACCTCTGGCGAACCGTACCCCGTCATCTTCAAGAACGGCGACGACCTGCGACAAGATCAGCTCGTCATCCAGCTCTTCACGCTCATGGACCGCCTCTTACGCAAGGAGAACCTTGACCTCAAGCTCATGCCGTACCGAGTACTTGCGACCGGTGCGCTCGACGGCATGGTCCAGTTTGTCCCGTCGAGGACGCTCCAGGATATCACATTCGAGTACGGCGCGCAGGGCTTGCTCGGCTACTTGAGGGAGAACCATGCCGATCCGGGAAGCGTGGGGACGTACGGCGTCAAGTCAGAAGTGCTCGACACATACATCCGCAGCTGCGGTCAGTCTCGGTTATATTCGTCGGGCTAGCTTGAGCTGACCTTGCCACCCCTTTCAGCCGGCTACTGCGTCGTCACGTACCTGCTCGGCGTCGGCGACCGCCATCTCGACAACCTGCTGCTCTCGCCAGACGGGCACTTCTTCCACGGTGCGCTTGAAGCCTGCGGCTTTTTCACTGCCTCGAAGCTTACGCCACCCCGTAGTCGACTTCGGCTACATCCTCGGCCGCGACCCGAAGCCGTTCCCTCCCGCCGTCAAGGTCTGCAAGGAGATGGTCGATGCGATGGGCGGGATGCACTCGCCTCACTACGCTCGCTTCAAGAGCCTGTGCTACACAGGCTTCACGACGCTCCGCAAGAACGCGAACTTGCTCATCAACTTGGTGGCGCTCATGGTCGACGGCAACATTCCCGATATCAAGCTTGAGCCAGACAAGGCTGTCATGAAGGTGGGCGACTCGCTTGACCTGTTGTCCGCCTTTGCGAGCCTCCCGCAGGCGCGGGCTTGCTTCTTCAGTTCCAATGGTGCTGATCCAGGCTTCTTTGGCAGGTCCAGGACAAGTTCCTGCTCAACTTGACAGAAGAAGAGGCGATCAAGGAGTTCGAGGCGCTCCTGAACGACACATCCTACTTCACCTCCGTCCTCGACCGCATCCACAGCGTCGCACAGTACTGGCGGTCCTGAGCAGCCCCTTTCCTCTCGTCTCTCTCGTGGAAATCTCGGTAGCTGTTGTTGTAACACTGCTTGTCCCGTTCACGACTCCTCACGAGTTCGAGGGCAACAACGAGAGTGACTGATTCGATAAGACGCTAAGGGTATCGCGGAAGAGCTAGAGGGAACACAGAAGGAGTATCTACCTCTTAAACAGCGTGGAAACCCCGCAGAGGGGCGTGACGAGGTGCGGGGAAAGACGGAGGAAGGACAACGAGTGAAAGAGGAGAGAGAGAGGTAAGTGTATTTCGAGAAAGTGGTGAAAGAGCACACGGGAAAGTTCCGACAGTCGCCCGACGTTTGCAGTCCGCCTCATCGGGTATCGGTCGCCGAGATCGCACGCAGCAAGTCTCGTGGGTCGAGCACCGCCCCTTCCACTCCGGCTGTCACCTGCGTAGCTGCAGCCAGGCCGGAACCGCCCGATCCTCCCGCATCTCCCGCACCTTTCGCGCCATCTGTCTCGCCTGTCGAGCCGAGCAGACCTTGCTGCGTGTGTCGTGCGAGAGCGGTGTGCGTCTCGGATGATCGGTGCGCGATATAGGAGGACGCGAGGCGGATGAAGGAGGAGAGCCGGTGGGTAAGGTGTCGAAGCGCGACAGCCTGCGAGCGAGGGGAAAAGGATCAGCTTGACAGTAACGCGATGAATCGTCGAAGCGAGGTAAAAGACGCACATCAACCTGCGCCTCGGTGATCCGTCGCTGCAGCACATCTTGCACCGTCTCGCCCCCGCCACCATCCGTCTCCTTCCCCTTGCCCTTGGCGCCTTTCTTCCCCTTCGGCGGCACATCGTCCCGCACGCCCTCGCCCTGCAACAATCTCCGTCCGAGCGATAGAGCTTCGTCGAGCGTCGTTGGCGTAGGCAGAGACAAGTCGAGCGATGCGGCGTAGGTCGAGGGCTTAAGAGGGTTCTTGGACGTCAAAGCGGAGAGAGCGGGAGGGAGTAGGGAGGAGTAGGAGGACGAGGCGATTTGATGTGCGGCTGTTCGGGCGTCGAAAAAGGACTGGTAGACTGGGTCAAGAGATTGCCGTAGCGTCTGTTCCGTCGCGATTCTGTCGAGCGAGAGGCGTCAGTCTCGGTGGAAGCGAGAGCAACGAGAGCACGCACGCTGCGTAAGCCTCCTCAAGCTCTTTCATCTTGGTCGCGTTGCTCTCGTTCTGCGGATGAGGCGGTAGGCTGTCGGGATCTTGCGACTGGCTCGGTTCCTGCAAGTCGTACCACACGAGGACAATCGACTTGTCAGCGTTAGGTGCCGACGAGATCGAACACGACCTTCAAGTACGCACCCGGAATGGCACAGACGTATCGACCTTCAGCCGACACACATCGTCAATGAACCCATCCATGATCTCCTCCGCCGACTTGACCGCCGGATCGTCCTTCTCGCCATCTTTGACCGACCGCAGGACCCGGTCCCGCGTCCGCTGCGACGCCCACGAGACGATGCTCCGTAGACGTTTGGCGATGGGGTCGTCGGCGTCGGTTGAGCGATAGAGCTTGTCGTCGGCGACTTGCGGATGAGGGACAGCTGTTCAAAAATACGTGCAGAACAAGCGATCATCAGTCTCGCCGCATCGCGACTGATCGTACCCAAGTCCGCGCTCGACGCACCTTCGTACCCATTCCCGATACTGCTCCCCCTTTTTCCGCTCCCCCTCACACTACTCCTCCTGACGCTCTTCCTCGCCGTCCCAGCCGCCGGCGTCCCCGGTCCCATCCCCTGCCTCATCGCAATATTCTTGACCTGCACAGGCGTCTCGTGCACGTAGATGCCGGTTTGGGTGTCGGGTCGAGGTGGGGTTTTGCGAGAGGTACGGGAGGTGGAGGGGTGAGGAGCATTGCCGTTGGGGGGTGTCGCGTCATCTTCGTCGTCTTCGGACGAGATAGAGGGGCGTCGAGTCGTTCGAGGAACCTGCGAGGAAAGCGATCGGCCGAGTGAGCAAGAATCGAGGGTGAGAGGGAAAGCGAGGCTCGACGAACCTTTGCTGGGGGCGCATCTTTCGGCTTGGACCTCGCAGACCGTTTTGCTTTACCTGTTGCGTGCGGGGTAGGCGGGGCTGTGGTGAAGGGAAAGGGTTCGGGGTCGTCTCCTTCTGGATCGACCAGAACGGTCGAGTACTGCGGCGGAGGCTTGTTGACGCGTGTCGCAAGGTCGGTTACGGCTCTGGGCTGTCGAATGATGCAAGAAAGCATCAGTACGACGCGCTTTCCGCGCGAAGAGGACAGTGAGGAAACGGGACAAACAACAAAGCCTCGTCGTGCGGGTGCGGTCGCGGGCCCTCCTGCTTGGCTTGACGAAGCCGCCGATACGCTCGTAGATGTCTCTTCTGCCGGCTCTTCGTCATTCCGCGCTCGCTTGCTCGCTCCCTTGGCTCCCCGCCCGCCCGTCCGGCTCGACGCGTCCTGCTCGTCCTGCTCGTCTGCGCCAGCCCGATCGTCCGGATCCGGCTTGGCCCGCCTCTTTCCCTTTGCCGCAGCCTTGCCAGTCCCACGCCCGCCGCGCCCTTTGCCCGCCGCCGAGTCGAGAGCGTCCTGGCTCTCTGCGCTGAGCCTGGTGCTCCTCCTACGCCCGTTCTCTGCCGTGACAGTTCCCCTGACACTGTCCGTCTTCAAAACGATGCCCGTACTGTTACGCTTCTTGCTCGCGGCGACTGTGGATGTGGAGCGGGCAGGCGCGCCGTCGTCGTCGTCCGAGTCTGACTGGGCGTACAAGTCTGGGTCCGGCACAACTGATTTGCGAGCCTGTGCGCCTCTCGCGCGTCCCGCTGGCGCTGCACGGGGTGCGGGCATGATTGCGTTGTCGGGACGAGGTTGTTGTGAGCGTGATGGGCGACACCTGCGGACGTGCGAGCTGGACCAGGTGGCGAGTGCGGAGCGCGTGGGTGAGCGTGGCGAGACCAGCAGCAGCCCAGCTGGCGTCGTTGCGCGCAGAGAGCGGTTCAAGCGCCGCGAGAGAGTGAATGCCAGACGGCGAGTCCGTCAACACGACCGCGACGAGGCCACCGCGGACGTGTGGCTGGACTGGGTGGGTTCGTATCGACTCGGGAGCAAATCAGAGACCGCTCACGACACACCCGAACAAGTCACGTCCGGCCACGGCCCCTCGACGCTTTCCTCTCGCCTCCTTCTCATCACTCCCGCTCACTCGACCCGCAGAAACCGCTCGCTGCTGCCCAGTTGACTGCCTAGATCAACCTCACAAGTATCCGAAAGGTGCGCACTAGCCTTAGTCCGGCTGCCAGTGCGTTGGCTGACCAGCTGCACCCGCTTCGCCTCCTCGCCACTTGATCACATCTTCTGCCTACGACACCCGCCGTTGCTGCACGGTTGACGTTGTTGACGGTTCTTACCGCGCCTCTTCACCACCTATCGTTCCCCGCCACCAGCCCACGCGCATTCTGATTCCTCGTCTCCCCTTCCTCTCCTCGACCTCGCCAGGAATCCGTTCTCTCGATCCGCACACCATGGGTAACGACGGAGGATCGATCCCGAAGCGCGTCGACCTCGTCAAGTCGAAGCAGAAGCGTGCGCGCGAGGACGACAAGGACCGCGTCCGGCAGCTGTGGGCTTTCTGTGCACTGTCAAAGGTGCGTTGCGGTCATCGAGTCCTTCGACATCTATCCTGCATTGACGGAGTATGCTGATTGACAGTCTTTACCATGCGGCTACAGCAACCCCTGCGGCAGCCCGTCGTCTCGTGTCCGTACGGCAGGCTGTACAACAAAGAAGCCGTCATCTCGTACCTGCTCAACCCGCCTACCGCCTCCGACACCTCGACCCCCTTCGGTTCCGACGGCCAGCTCGTCGCGGGCCACATCCGCTCCCTCAAAGACGTCACAACCCTGCGTCTGACGCCCAACCCCGCTCTCGAAGGCGAGGAAGACGAGACTCGAGCGGGCGACAACCCTCCTGCGCAGTTTGTCTGCCCTATTTCGCTGAGGGAGATGAATGGCGCAGTGAGGTTCGTGTACCGCAAGCCGTGCGGGTGCGTCATGAGTGAGGCGGCGTTGCGTGAGATGCGGCGCGGGATGGACAAGAAGGGCTCGAATGGGGAGGACAAGGGCGAGTTGGGTGATGAGCGGGTCTGTCCGGTGGATGGAGAGCGGAGTGAACTCAAGGAGGAGTGGGTCACGATCAATCCGAAGGAGGACGAGTTGGAGGAGATGAAGATCCGGTGGGAGGCGAGGAAGAAGCAGGAGAAGGACGACCGTAAGGCGGCGAAGGCGGCCAAGCGCAAGAGCGGTGACGCTGCACCCATGGTCGCGGCGGACGGCGACGAGCGCAAGGCGAAGAAGACCAAGATGGACAAGTCCGCTGCGGCGGCCGAGGCGCAGGCGAAAGCGGCTGCGCCGGCGATCAAGGCTGGCTCGTCGGTCGCGGGACTGTCGGCGTCGCTTCAGGCCAAGCTCTCCGAGCAGAAGAAGCAGCAGAGTCCGGCCATCGCGTCGCTCTACCGCACCAAGCCCGAGAACGAGATGAAAGTGCGCCCGGAGTCTCGCTGCTTTCGGTCGTGCTCCTTCTCGTGATTTGCCACTGACATGCCTTCCTCTCTCTCGCGCAGGACAAAGATGGTCGGAGTAACTGGATGACAATCGGAGCGTACTCGCGGTTCTGAGGCAGGAAGACGGCGGTCTCGCATCGGTCTCGCTTGTTGTATCGCATCGCCCTGCCATGTAGCGTTCTCTCCGTAATGCTGCTCGCTCCTTAGAAAACCCATCATGCCCTGTAACCGTCGTCCCCCTCGCCTGCCTCTCCTCTGCTCCTTCTCTCCACCCGATCAGCTCACCTCGCTCGAAATGGCTCATCTCGCTCGTGCTGCTCCCCAAGTCACTCGGCTACTCGTCCAAACTATGTCTCGCAGCCCCCAACGCCTGTCTCTCCCTCCCTCGCTCTATCCCCCACATCCACCCCCTCTCGTCCGCCAACTCGCGACAACCGCATCGCGAGGGACGATCATTCCGTATGTGATCAGTCGAGAGGTGCGTCCTGCGGCTCAGCGGTGAGGTAGGCTGGCAAGGCGGGATGGACGGCTGACGTACTCCTCTTTTCCCTCGTTGCGGTGGTCGACAGCCTCGAGGAGAGCGAGTGTCGGATGGTGCGTCTTACGAGAGGCCAGAGAGACCGTTTCGCTGTTTGCTGACCCTCAACGCGAAATGCTTCCTCGGCGGTACAGTTTACTCTCGCCTGCTGCAGGAACGCATCGTCTTCCTGAATGGTCCTGTCCGTCCCCTTCTCAGCCTGTCATGGTTATCGATATGGTGCTGACAGCGTTACGGTTGCGGGTAGGTCGAGGACGCACTCTCATCCGTCGTCGTCGCCCAACTCCTCTTCCTCGAAGCCGAATCCTCGGCGCCCATCTCGCTGTACATCAACTCTCCAGGTGGAAGCGTGACGGCCGGTATGGCAATCTACGATACCGTGCGTCCTTCCCTCGCTCTGCGGCGGGAGGAAGTGCTGACAGGTTGCGTGCGGCAGATGCAATTCGTCCATTGTCCGGTGCACACGATTGTGGTGGGACAGGCGAGCTCAATGGCTTCGCTCATCTTGGCAGGAGGTGCGTCAACGGCCTCTCGCAGTCCCGTCGGCGACAGCTAGCTGACCGTCACCCGGCCAGGCGAACCTGGGCACCGAAGCGCACTCGCCCACTCTTCCATCATGATCCACCGTATGTTCGGGCCATCGCCTTTGAGCGAAACTAAGCTAATGCTCGCTTCCTCATGCAGAACCTTCCGGCGGCGCAGGCGGACAAGCAAGCGACATATCGATTCAGGTGCGTCGCGCGTTCTCCCTTTCCCAATCGAATTGCTCATGCCCAAACCCTTCCTGCAGGCGAACGAGATCCTCCGCATCCGAGAAAAGATGTTTGACCTGTACGCCGACCATTGCAAGTTCCGCGACGAGGACCGCGAGACAGCCCGGAAACGCTTCGGTTCGTTCAGCCCTCTTCGCCTTCCTCTTCTCAAACACTGACGTCTTCACGAGTGGCGCAGCGCAAATGCTCGACCGCGATCACTACCTCACGCCGGAAGGCGCGATCGGGCAGGGCATCATCGACCACGTCCTCAAGAAGCGACCGTCGGCAATGGCTTCGACAGAGGGAGAGGGCGGGATCAAGGGGACCAATGCGCCTTGAGGCCGCCGGTAGCGCAACGCAGTACTCGCAACCAGCATCAGCAACGCACCCCAGCATCAACAGTTCGTGACCGGGAGGGTGCAGCGAGGCTTGTTTCAATTGAGCAGGCGAGACCATGAGCTGCGGACGCATATAAAGAATGCACGGCACGACAACAATGCGGAGGATGAGAGAAACTGCAAGGAAACCCGGGAGAAGCGTCTGTAGCGATCCGAAGAGGAGGTCTAGAGGATAAAGTCGTTCAGGTTGCTGCGAGCGGAGCCCTGTCAGCGGCGGCCGCGTCGCGGACGCCTCCAAGTTGACCCACTTGTTGAGGATGATGTCGTAGACTGAGGTCATAACAACCTTGACGAGCGAGGTATCGACGGCGGTAGTGAAGTGGGTATCTGGCGAGCATGGTTGTCAGCTGGGCGATCCTCTCCCCGTTCGTGAGATGCAACGCACAAATCTCTTTGCTTGACGACCGATTCAGGCGGGTAAAGCGCGCCTTGAAGTACTCCTGCCCGGCGTGGTAGTCGAGGTCGGGTCCTGCGAGCGGTGAGCGAATGTGAGCTTCTGATTTACAGCATGCTCGAAGACGCGGCGCACCTGTATAGTCGGGGAAGAAGGCGGATATGGGCGAGACAGACGTCCGCTCTTTGAAGACGTCCTGCTTGTTGAGAAACAGGATCATCGACGTCCGGACGAACCATTGCGAGTTGCAGATGGAATCGAATAGCATGAGCGCCTCTTGCATCTGGTTCGAGTCGCGGTCTTCGATGAGGACTTGCTGTTGACGAGGGAAGAGAGCGTGAGCGTGCAAAGGTCGCAAAGGGGGAGGCTGGCTCACGTCGTAGCCCGCCAGCGAAGCGAGGAAGAGGATGGCGGTAACGTTTTCAAAGCAATGGATCCTGGTTGTACGACTAATAAGTATAGGACAGAGGGGGACGCGCAAATAGACGTACCATTTCTTGCGCTCGCTCCGTTGTCCGCCAACGTCGAATATCCTGCGGACGCTCAGATTGTCTGTCACCAAAGGTTGAGACGACGAGCGGCGAGACGCACCGGTACTCCATATGTCGGTTCTTGAAGGTCGTCTCGCTGATCCCCGTCGTTTTCTGCCGACACCGCAAGACGTCCTGGTCGGTTGGCTGGTAGTGAGGAGTTGCCAGCCGGTCGAGCTGGGACAGAAAGCTGCGCGAGAAGGACAGATTAGCGGCATGCAGACCAGTCCGGGACGAAGTCGACGAACTAGGGCAAGCTACGGACGAAAAAGGAGGTCAGTCGGGATCAGCTGACCGAGGCGGCAGTCGACGTACCTCTCAGGTACACTGAATTCTGAGCCACGCGCCACTATCGTTCGAAAAGTAGGATCCGCCGCCATCGTCTGCACGGCCGCAAGTACAGGCCAAGGAAAGGGTTCGCCGTCTCGCAGGTCTCGAGCGGTAGCAACCAATGCTCGACTCGACTGTTGAAAAGAACTATTAACACTCATCACACAGGGAGGCGGACCGATAAGGCTCACCGCCAATGCCGAATCAGCAAACTCAAGCTCCTCCCCCTCCATGACCTGAAAGACCGCCCGCATTCCGTCTCGTACATTGACAAAGATTTGTTGCCGGTACGCTTCGAGTTCTGATGGCGTGAAGCCGGACAAGTGGATGATCTGCGAGTCGGCAAAGGTTAGGGTATGCGAGCGAGTCGATGAGGAGGGGTCTCGGCGCGCCTTCATCTGTTTCTGCAGGCGGACCGGATGGGTCAGCACGCCTTCAACAAGTAGTCAGAGGCTGTCGACTCACGAGGATCGTTGATTTCCCGCTGGAACCCGGACCTGCTCGCAAGAAAGGTCAGTCACGACGTAGCGAGAGTTTGCCGGACGCAACGCTGGCGCACCAAGCAGTAGCATCTGCACGTGCAATAGTCAACCCCTAAAAGACCCAAATAGAACAGCCGAAGACGACGCACCTTGACCTCCCTCGCTTGACGCTGCTCTTCCTCCCGCAAGAGCCGGTCGATCGCTCTGGACCGACTGACCTCTTCCATCGAAGGCTGGTCAGCGCCTCCTGCCTCTGTTGAGCCGCATGCACCCATCTCTGACGCAAGCAGTCGTGGAACGCGAGCTGCAGATCAACCCGCGCGCGTTGCGAAGGTGGAGCTGTGCGAGGGCGTGGAAGGAGGGCGGAAGGACAGCGAGCGTGTTCGAGGCAGAGAGCAGAACCAACGAAGCAGGTAGAGCCAGGAGAGAGCCAGCGGAAGGGGTGGAACGGGTGTAACGAGCGACGGTCGTTGTTCTTTTGTTGTCGGGGTGTCTCACTCCGCAAGATCAATTGTCTCCGACTGCTGGCATACAGTGGTCCGGCCAATCGATTGCGATAGCTTCATTGCCATCGTCTATCGTATCTCTCCTGGCGCCGGGTCGTCGCGAGGATGGACAGTGGCCGTTGCGTCTCCTTGACGACGAGGACGCGAGCGTGGAAAGTTGCTCGCTCGGCGGGCTTGGTTCGGTGCGCCCGGCGCACGCGAACATCCTGCTTGGAGCCTAGGGTCTCCAGAAACAGCTTTTGTTCGCGGGTAGCGCGCTGCTTCGGGTCAGTGGCCGGCGCAGGCAAGCGGGTGCAGAAGTGTCGCGACGTCGCCCAGTGTGGCCCTGCTCGTTCTGGCGCAATTGTCAAGTTATTAAGACGGTGTCCACAGAGCCAGGAACCTCGAAAAGCTGTGTGGGAGGCAGGGTGGTAAGGGAGAACATCGTATTCAGGGATACAAACGGACTCTGTTGCTGAATACCGCCGGACTTAGCCACCCTCCGCGTCTCTGCAACCCGTGCCTCGTCTAGCTGGTAGGACAGGGTAGCTTCTGTTGGCATTGATCTAGCCCGGAACGTTCATCGCCGAGCACCCAGCACATCAGCTTCGCTTGTCGGCACGACCGCCACCCCTTCGACTTCATCTCATCTCCCTTTCGCCGTTCGCCCGCTCCCTTGCCGCCAGCCGAGTCGCAAGCGCCATGACTGCGACACCCGTGCCGAATGGCACCATCATTCTGCCGCCGCCCGCTATCAAGGCGATCGTCGATAAGACGGCCGCCTTCATCGCCAAGTCGGCGAATGCCTCGCTGCTCGAGGACAAGTTCAGGCAGCGCGAGAAGACCGACTCGCGCTTTGCGTTCTTGAATGACACGGACCCGTATCACGCGTACTATGCGGACCGGCTGGCGGCATTCAAGGCGGGCGAGCAGCCAGAACAGAAGGCGGAGGAGAAGGCGGACGGTGCAGCGGGGCAGGCCCAGGACGAGTCAGATGGACGGCCAGTAGAGCCTCCTGCACTCGAGTTCCTGGTGGAGGATCCGCCCAAGATCAACGCGGTCGACCTGTGCGCCGAATTCCTCTCCCATGCTCTCTCGGACCCAGCTGACGTCGCTCTTCTTGCAGGGACATCCTCCGCCTCACTGCGCTCTTTACGGCACGGTCCGGTCGCAAGTTCACCTCCGACCTCGCCGCTCGCGAGGCTCGCAACTACCAGTTCGACTTCCTCCGCCCCTCTCATTCCCTCTTCGGCTACTTCAACCGGTGCGTAGTACGCTCTCACGTGGAAGAGATGGGATATACTGACGATTACGTGATTCTAAGCCTCGTCGAGCAATACACAAGAATTCTCGTCCCCTCGAAGGAGCTCATCAGCCGTGTCGAGCGGCGAGCCGGCGGACCTCTCGACTCTAGCGCCGACCGCCTTTCCGTCGGGCGCCGCGAGGTCCTCAAAGATGCTCGGCAGCGCGTCGAATGGGAAAAGTGGGAGTCTGAGCGACGGAAGGAAGAGGAGGACAAGGCGGAGGCTGAGCGCATCGCGTTTGCCGAGATCGACTGGCAGGACTTCCAGGTCGCGTCGACGATCGAGTTCACCGAGAACGACGAGGCGGGCATTGCGGAGCTCCCGCCGCCCATGAGCTTGTCCGAGGTGGAGAACATGTCGATCGCCCAGAAGAAAATGGCGGCGATGATCATGGAGGGTCAGCAGCCGATCGACCAGGGAGGAGACGAGGCGGAGGAGGCGGAGATGGAGATGGATGAAGAAGAGGAAGACGCGGCCAAGGCGCCCGAGGTTGAGTATAAGCGAGAAGACGTTGTCGAGGTCCAGACGCTCGACTCGAATTTGCCGGTCAAGATCCGCAAGGACTACGTTCGCAGTACGTGCACGCGCTCCGTTGCTCGACTTCGCAGGGAATTGACTCGCGATTGCGTCTCGCAGGCAAGAAGACCAAGGCGGGCCAGGCGATGACGACGTTCCAGGGTCAGCAGGTCCCCGTCGAGGAGCTCAGCAAACATATCCGTTACGAGACGCTCGACCCACGGTGGAAGGAAGAGAAGCGCCAGGCCGACCTCAACCGCGCCGCGTCGGCCGTCATGCCTGGTGGCACCGACGTCTCTGCCTCGCTCCGCTCGATCGCCGCCCACCGTCCCGACATCTTTGGCGGCAACATCGGCGACGCAGAGAAGCAGCGACAGGCGGAGCAGATGGCCAAGTCGAGGGCGCGAGAGAAGCAGGTTTGGGACGGTCACGCCGCCTCGAAGGAGTCGATCACGCTCCGCTACCAGCAGACGGCGAACCTCGACGAGCAGATCGCCGCGCTGCACAAGGCTAAGGGTGTCTTGCCGACCGAGGAGTCGAACATCGGCCCGTCGATCCCGACCAACGTCACGCAGTCGGCACCCGTCGAGCAGACTACCCTCACGAGCGGCGCGTCGATCTCTGCTGCGCCTCAGCCTGCGCAGATCACGGTCGAACGCACGACGTCGCAGAACTTCCTCTCGACCGGCGTCCCCTCTGGCTTTGCCTCTCCCGCGGGCGCCTCACCCGCTCCCGGCACGCCCAACCCCGCCCAGCCTCCCGCCCCTCTCCCCGCCGGTCTTCCCGCTCGCCCGCCCGTCGCAGCGCCAGGTGACGTCGTCCCCGGCTCGAGCGCCGCTGCCGCCCCCTCGGAGCCCGCGACAGGCTCCGCCCGCCCTCTCCCCTCCTCCTTCGACGCCGTCTCCGAGCCACTCGCCAAGCGCGCCCGTCGAACAGACGGCCATGTCTACCCTGAAGAAGACTGGCTCGCGACGCACCCCGACCCCGTGCGGATCAAGGTCCAGTTGCCGGATTATCCGGAGAAACCTGCTTGGGGATGCAAAGGGCAGCAGGTCGAGTTGGAGGTGCCTTTGACGTTGTTGATTGGTACCGTGCGAGACCGGATCTCGGTGCGTCCCTCCCGTTCGCTCCCCCCCCCCCCTCCTCCCCTCCCTTCACCTCCTATTAGACTGACCCCGTCGAGTCCCGCAGGGCCTGGTCGGCGTCCCCGTTGGCAAACAACGCTACATGTACAACGACCGCCTCCTCGCCAACGCGACGACCCTCGCAGCGCTCAACCTCGACAACGGAGACATCCTCACGCTCCAGATCAAAGACAAGAAGTAAGAAAAAAAAAAGAAAAAAAACTTTACTTGCGGAATGCTTCTTGGGTTGGGCTGGGTCATCGCATAAACATGTCACGCGGTCGTCTCGCTCCCCTTCTATTCTTCCTTTCTCGTTTCGTCGGTCCAACAAGAGGGAGAGCTCGCGAGACTTTTTGTTTTCTCTCTCTCTCTCTCTCTCGCTCGGTAACGAAAGAAGAAGAAGAAGAAGAAGCAAAGATCGCGCCGGGCGTGCGATTGAGGAAGAGTTGCGAATCAACAAACCACCCTCCTGCCTCATCACTCCTCCTCCTCCTCCTCCTCGAAACTCGCGGAATGAGATCTAGTACGACTCGTACTTGGGCGGCCTCTGCGCCGCGTTGTCGAGGTTTGGCGCGCGACGGGCATACTTGGGCTCTGGCTTTTCTGTGTTTTTTTTTTTGTGTGTGTCCGCCGCGTCGACCTCGTGTTCATCAGCACGTACGTACCGCAAGCAGGGAAAAAGGCAAGGGGGAGAGAGAGAGGGAAAGAAAAAAGGAAAAAAAAAAAAAAAAACGCACGAAGGACTTCCTTGTAAATCGCACTGACGTCCCTATCCCACACCTGTCGGAAGAAACTGACGCCCTTCGGCTCGAGCCCGTGTTGTGCGACGAATTCGCGGACGCTGAACCCGCGCCTCTTGATCTCTCCAGACTCGGAGGAGGGCAGGGAGAGAGGAGAGGGTTGGGAGAGGAGGAGGAGGGTGTAGCGGTGGTAGGGCGTGCCGTTTTGCGGGTGAGGGGGGACGTAGGGGAGTGCAGGAGCGGGAAGGGCGGAGAGGGTAAGCGGGGTGGTCGCCGAGAGGAGGACGTTGGGGCTGTGCAAGCGGGATGGTGGGGCTTAGCTTGGACGGGGTTTCAGGGCGGGACGGGAGCGGACGCACATGAGCCAGTGGGCGTAGGTCGTAAACGACGCGTTGAGCTCGTCGGGAACGTCTGCGCTCAGTTGGGTCAGTCAATGCTGGGACGATTCGTTCTCTGCGAACCTGGGACGCACCGGGGTCGACGAGGAGCAGAGTGTACAGCTTCTCGTCGGCGTGGAAGACCTGAGCCGTGACCTCGATTCGTTCCCGGGTCTGCTCGCGCCCACCGTCAGCTCGTCCAAACATCACCAGGGCTGAGTGCGATCACTGGGATGCACCTGCGCAGGGAGAGTAAAGACACCCGGCTCGATCGTCTCTCCCGCAACCTGGATCCGCAAGTCGATTTCGGGATAAATGTCTCCGACCACGTCGGGAGTGACGTTCATCTGCGTCACGCGCTGCATCTGTCGCACGAACGGAAGGAGCTTGCTCAGTGGGTAGAAGGAGGGGAGAACGGAGGAAGGGACGAACGAGGATAGCCAGGTCGCCTTCGTTCCGCCATGATCGCTCGACGAGGTGTCGGTACACGGGCTTGGAGAAGTCGGCTGTGGGAAACGGAACGAGCGTCAGCAACTTGCCCGCCGCTGGCAAGAGTGGATCATCATCTCCTTCGAGTCCTCGAGGGAAAGCTGAGGTTGCGACGAGGCCGGTCCAGCGCCTCCCGGAGGCCCGCAGAGACGCCCAGGAAACAACCTCGACCGATCTCCTTTCCTGCTCCGAGTGATGACAAGCGCTGGTGGCGCACTCACCGAGTCCGTTCTTTGCCCTCCATCGGGTCTCTGGGTCGTTGCTCCACGCCTCGACCTCGAGCTTCTCGAGCTGTTCGTGCGACACGTCGGCCTCCTTCGTGAGCTGCTCGATCCTGTCGAGCTTTCGCTGGCGGTCGCGCGCGATGTAGTCGACTGCGGCGTCGAACGCTGGGAGGACGCCTGGCTCGACGGGCGGTCGGTACGCGGGTGCGGCCGAGGGAGAGTGTGCGGGTGCGCTGGTCGAGAGTGCGCGCGAGCAGGAGCGCAGGAGCAGTCTCGAGCGGTGCATCGCGAGTTTGGCGTGAAGTGGAGAGCTCGACACGAAGGGGAGGACGAGGGAGACGAGGAATTAGACGAGGTCTGCTTTTCGACGTCGCCGAGTCTAGGTTTCTCGCAGTCTGACTGTGCGTGTGAGAGCGTGAGCAGTGCGGGTGGCGTTGCTGTCGCTGCTGCCGTGAGCCACGAGTGAGAGAGGGTGAGTAACCGACAGTTCCCCCTCCGCCCTCGCCGCGAGTCTGTCAACCGTGTCTATTTTGTAATGCAAGGTAGAGTAAGCTAAGCTTGTTCCATTGTAATTGGCCATGGAACGACTGTTGATCCCGGAGCCTCCACGCGTCGCTCAATTTGGGCACGCGTCTTCGCACGGCTACTCCGCCGGATCGAAAGAAAACCTCGCGCTCTTTCTCCTCCTCGGCTCGGCTGCGACTGCCACTGCCACTCCGTCACTCGTTCTCACCATTCCACGCCAGTCCCCACCCGCCCAACCTTGACCGGGACCTCGTACCTCAAGCCTCCGCTCGCCCGCTCCTCGCCATGTTGACCGCGCCGCTTCTCGCCCTCCCGCTCCTCCCGCTCGCTGCAGCAGGCTACACGTACTACAGCCTCGGGAACCTCCCCCACAAGAGCGAGAGTGGGCAGACTGGCGTGCGTTCAACTCGCCCGCCGCGTCGTCGAGGGGTTGCATGACAAGTCCACGCGCGGGTTGTCGTGGACGGGTCGCGCCATTCGGGACGATCATGTGCTGACTGGCAGACTGACGCGTGACAGTACAATGACTGCGGCACGACCGACAGCCAGTCGTCCATGTGCGTTCCGACTCTCGTTGGCGCCTTTCGGGGATTCCGTCTCGGCAGCTGACACCGCTCCGTTTGGCTTGGTCGACTCGAAACACAGGTGCCAGACCGCATTCGTCAACAGCGTCACCGTGCGTCGGCGTCCCTCGGTTCAGCTCGTCGAATCTCTCGCACTCGCGGAGAGGTCGACTCGCTGCGTGAAGTGACGGGGTAGACGCAACTCACGCTCGCTCTCCCTCACGTGCATCAGGACTTCTGCTTGTGGGCGCCCCCTGCGCCCGGCGGAACCATCGGCGACACGGAGGAGATCGGTCAGTCGTGGCCCTACATCCATCCCTCTCGGCCGACAGACTCGCTGACTCTGCTTTGGCCGACGCAGAGGTCGCATGGTGCACTGCGTCCGGTGACTCCCAACTTATGCGTGCGTACTTGTCCCCCAAGCTGACGGTGGATACGTTTGGCAGGACACGGCGCGCGGTTGATGCCGCAGGGCACGGTCCATTCGGTCCGTCCCTTTCCCTACGCCTTTTCACCGAGCAACGAGACTCACGCCTCAACCACCGGCAGGCTCACATGCTCGTGACGCCTCACTACACGTCCGTCCATTCCCGTCCCCTCCCATCCTCACCCAATAACTGACCCCCCCTTCCTCCGGGACGCAACGCGACGCAGCCAAGTTACGGGAACGGGAGACTTTACCAAGATCAACGTCCAGCCTGGCGATCAGGGTGGAGAACTTGACCCGCATGGGTTCGTCCGCCTTCCCTTCGCCTCCCTATCTTCTTCCTTCGGGTAATCGGGCTAACGCTTCGCTGGACGCAGCGCCACGGGTAACGGCAATCCCGTGGGCTCCCTCGTGTAATTGCTTGCCCTTCCTCATCCCCCCCTCCCTCGGCGAGGCCTGACCTCGTCTCTCGGCACAGGTTTTCCGGTGGCCAGCAGATCCACGAGTGGACGTCTTTCATCTCCGACAAGGAGTTCTGCTTCCGTATCTGCCACGATGCGAGTGATGCATGGCTTTGTGCGTCCATCCCTATCCCTCTCCTCGAGGTGAGTGAGCGGAGCTGACGGGTTCGCGGGCGCGCAGGGTGCCAGCACATTTATGACCTCGTGCGTTCGGGTTTGGTCTTTCAGGCGTTCACGCTCAGTCGTCGCCCCGTAAGCGCTTGCTGACCGTCCCTTTCTCGCGCTCACAGCAAGGTTGCGCCTGGAACGAGCCCGGAAACGTGTGTTGTCCTCCTCTCCCTTCACCCCAGCTCCGCTCACCCTCCCTCCCGGCGCAGTACGGCGCCGGCTTCGATACCTGCCAAGGCGACGGCACCGACCTCCCTCCTGGTGTCTACTCCGCCGAGGGCGGCGGACTCTCGACGTACCAGCAGTCGCAAGGCCCGGCGCCAACCCCGCATGCGGCGGGCAAGTCGAGTAACTGTCAGGCTGTGCCGACTGTTGGGGGACAGGCTGTTGCTGCACCTCCTGCGTGAGTCCCGCCACCGACTCGCCCCTTGGTGGGAAGAGTGAGGCGCTGACGTGAGGGTTGGGCTGCTGGGCAGCGCGACGACCGCTTCGTCGCCTTCGGCTGCCACCAACGCTGTCGCCTCGTCCGCGAGCCAGACCGGCATTCCGTCGTCCGCCCCTTCAAGCTGGACCACCTCCCTCGTCTCTTCCCCGTCCATCTCGTCGTCCTCTCTGAACAGCACCTCGACCCTCCCTCTCTCTTCCTCAACCACCATCTCCTCCGCACCTGTCTCGACTATCACCTCCACCCTCCCGCCTCCCACGACGCCCGTTACGACCTCGACGTCGCAGCAGGCTTTGGCGGCGGCGACGGGGAGCAAGGCAAAGTCTGGTGCCGGACAGGTCGCGGTTTCTGTCGCGGCTGGGTTGGGCGCGATGATGGCTGCTTGTGCGGTGCTCGCTTGAGGCGGCGCGAGACAAGGCTTTAGACACTCGTGATCGTCCTTGTCTGGACTGAGCAAGAAGGCTAGACGGAAGGCGAAGCGGGTTTCTGTAATCTTCCCCGACGGACTTTCTTGCCTTCCCTCCTCCCTCCTCCCTCCTTGCTCCTGATGGACAGACAACACCTTACCGATACCCGTACCCCGTAATCTCCACCTCACCCCTCTCTTCGCCGTCTCTTCTTCGTCCTTTCACCCCTCTCTGTTCGCTCCTCACGGTGTTTTTTGTTTAGTTCCGGTTGGACGCTTGTCGTTGCCGCGCTTGTTGGGCAACGCAGACACTCTCACTCTCACTCGTTCTTCGACCCGTCGAGAGGCCGGAGGACGATGAGGGAGGGAGGACAGCGGGCTTTGCGTGACAAGCCGTGCGTCCCTGGACAGGTCGGCGAGAGTGCATTGCAAGCCTGGTCAAGCCAGTCCGTCGTCATGCATGACTTGGGTCGCGGGTGGAAAGGACGAGTTAGGGCGAGGTTATAATAGTTGGCTCACTCGCACTCGCCCGACGTCGCTTGTTTGGACTGCTAAGCACACGGGGAGCACTGCTGTACACGTTACCAGTCACCGAGAACCAAACCAGCCTGTCGTCTCCCCGAAACTCGCCTCGTTGAAACCTCCCCCGCTCCTCTCCTCCTTCACACTCTCCTGGAACCATGTCCTTCTTCGGCGCGCGCCCTGCAGCCTCTCTCGAACCGAAAGACATCGAAGTCCCCAACCTCCCGACCGACTCGACCTCCTCTCTCGCCTTCTCACCGACAGCAGACATCCTTGCCGTCGCGAGTTGGAGTAACGAGGTCAGGTTGTACGAGGTCAATAGTCAGGGACAGGCGGTCGGCAAGGCGGCGTATAGTCATGAGGGACCTGTCCTGGGAGTGCAGTGGTCCAAGGTGCGCTCGTTCGTGACTGTGGTGGGGCGGGATGGGCGGGAATGCGGGACTCGAGGCTAAAGCCTTTTCGCTCGTCGACTCGTTGCGCACAGGACGGGACAAAGTGCATCTCGGGAGGTGCAGACAAGGCCGCGCGGATGTTTGACTTGCAGACGGGACAAACGCAGCAGGTTCGTCCTCGTTCCTCCCTCGTCCCAACTTGATCCACTCTGGGCTAATCTCTTCTTCTTTCCCCGGCAGGTTGCACAACACGACGAGCCGATCCGGTGTGTCAAGTACTTTGAAGCGAACGGTCAGGGAATGTTGGGTGAGTTGCGAGCGTTTCTTGCGTTGAGTTTCGGGCGAGAGGGCTGACCCTTGTTTTCTTCATCAGTAACTGGCTCGTGGGACAAAGTCGGTCGCTCAAACGATGTCAAAGAGTCTCGGCTAATCAGGAGATCGCGCAGACGCTCAAATACTGGGACCTGCGAACACCCAATCCAGTCGCGTCTGTCCAGCTGCCCGAGCGGTGTTACAGTGCGTCCCGCACGTCCGACTCCCGTACTCTGCACACACGCTTACACAAGATCCGCCCACGCAGCCCTCGACGTGGTCTACCCGCTCATGGTTGTCGGCACCGCCGAGCGACAAATACAGATCTTCAACCTCAACCAGCCGACGCAGGCATTCAAGACTATCACGAGTCCGCTGCGGTGGCAGACGCGGGTTGTGCGTTCCTTCCACTCGTTCGTGAGGGACAGTGGCTGATGGAGTTGGCGGGGGGACAGATCTCGTGCTTCCCGGATGCGACGGGATATGCGGTCGGCACGATCGAGGGACGAGTGGCGATCCAGTGCGTCCGCTCCAGCTCTGTATCACGAGACGAGGCTGATGGAACGGTACCTGCAGGCACGTCGACGACAAGGCCGCCGCCAACAACTTCACCTTCAAAGTGCTGTCCCCCCCGACCCCACACCTCTTTCCCCTTTTTCTCTCACTGACACGTATCGCTCTCGCAGTGCCACCGAAAAGACGAGCCGGCGCCTTCAAAGTCGTCGTCGGTGTACGCCGTCAACGACATCCAGTTCCACCCTTACGGGACGTTTGCGACGGCTGGGAGTGACGGGACTATCAACTTCTGGGACAAGGAGAGCAAGACGAGGCTCAAGAGTGAGTTCTCACTGTTCTCTCGCCCCGCGTCGTCGACTGTGACGCATCGTGCGAGTCGACGGTGCGGAGCGTGGACCAGGTGGGAACTGACCCCGTTCGTTCCTCTTCCTCCCCGCAGCTTTCGAAAACAAGGGCGGCCCCATCGCCTCGACCTCGTTCAACCACACAGGCCGGATCTTTGCCTACGCCGTCACGAACGACTGGTCCGGCGGACACATGAGCAACAAACCTGACTTTGTCAACAAGGTGTTCTTGCACCCATGCAAGGATGAGGTGTGTTCATCGCTTCCCTCTCTGGCTCGAGCTGGCTTCTTGTAGGAGTAGCAGTTGGCGCTGACAGCCGGTTGCTCGGTGCGCAGGAGGTCAAGAAGCGCAACAAGAAGTGAAGCCCGGAGCGAGGGTCGGAGCGGGGGGCAGAGTGTACGAGGCGGAGCATTGTTACATATCAGCCTCTCCTATCCATCTCTCTGCTCAAGCGAAGCGTCATGCGCGCGGAACACTATCTGAACGCGAGGGTTGCGGGCTGCGGGATGCGAGATTGCGAGGCGAGAACACTTAAACGGCGGGGACGGAATTCGGTACGGCCAGAGGGCCTTCTGAGGGTACGAGGTTTCCGTACGAGTCGCGTCGTGCACGGCTGCGAGAGAGCAACAACACAAGAGCAGTCAGTACGCGACTCTAGAGAGGAGCGATGGCCACTCTGGCACAGTCGACTCACAAGAATGTATAGCTGAGCGTGACCTCGCGGACGTCCTTCATGAGCGGGTCGTCGACAAAGTCGCGGTCGATGAAGAAGAAGACGGGTAGGTCGACTTCTTCGCCGGCGAGGAGGCGCTGCTCTTCGAAGCAGAAGCATTCGACCTTGGCGAAGTACGGGGCGATCTACAGGAAGCAAAGTCGAGTCAGCCTCCCGAAGCCCGATCGATCGAGAGGAAAGAGACGCACGTTCTGCGGCGTCACGTTGTAGGTGGCGATTCCGATAATGTCCTCGCTCGAGTGGTTCGTCGCCGTGTAGAAAGCGAGCGCCGTCTCTCCCGGCAGCACCCTGACCTCCTTCTGCTGTGGCTCGAACGACCAAGGGAGCGCATCACTCGCATCCGCATTGAACGTGACCCTGATCCGCCTGTCGAGATCCGTCCGGGGGATGAGCCTGTCGGGCGTGAACTTTGACGAGTCAGTGTCGGGCGTCCCGCCGTAGCCGGTCGTCGAACAGAACACGCGGTAGAGGGGAACGGCGAGGTAGGATCCGGCCGTGACGATGAGGACTGTCGCTGCCGAGTAGAGGAGGAGGGAGCGGTTCCGCCGCTTGTAGTGCTCCTCCCGCGCTCGCTGATAGACGTTTCCGCCAGCTATTGGTCTCCGTGCGCCCTCCTGTGCCGCGCTCGACGACGTGAACCGCTGCGATGGCCGTGTTCGGGGTCGGGACAGGGAGCGAAGGGAGGGGAACGGGGTGGCGTTGGCGAGGCAGGGGCATGGCGGTAGTCGTCGGGGTGCTAGCCGGGACAACGAACCTGCTAGCCGTGTTCCGAGCATATCTGCGGGTCTAGCGAGCGTGCAAGAGCGACGTCTCCCCGAGTGACCTTCCTCATCAGTTTGACGGAGGGTCTTGCGAGAGAGCGAGTCGCTCACACCTCGCTGGGACTCGTGCTGGCACGCTAAACAATGCCGCCACAGCAGCGCAAAGTCAACTACGCCGCGCGCAAGCGCACAGCAACTCTTCCCGCCAAGCTCCGCGACGAACTCGAGCAGCTCGGACACATTGCGCCACAGAAGCAGGCGGGCAGGCTCGGAAGGAAGGACAGGCGCAGGGCTGAGCGCAGCCAGGCCAAGCAGAAGAAGGTGCAGCACCAGCAGGGGAAGAAGCGGGTGTCACGGGACGACGACGAGGAAGAGGCGGATCCGAGGCAGCCTCTCGCCTCGACGAGCAAGGCTGCCGTGCCTGCGCAGAAGGAAGACAAGCCTGCGAAGAAGAAGGCGCGGTTTTCAGTTGAGCAGGAGGACGAGGTAGGGGTCGACCAGCCCACACCGCAGAAGAAGCAGACGGCGCTCGAGAGGCTCGTCGCCAAGCAGGAGCGAGGGAAGGGACCTGACCCAGCAAGGAAGAAGTCGAAAGGAGAGACGGACGAGGACAAGGAGATCGCCTGGCTCGAGGCCAAGCTGGGCATGGGAAGGTCGCTCTCTTCGTCGGAGAAGGGCAAAATGCGCGAAGAGTTTGACGAAGAAGGACTGGGAGGTGCGCCTGAAGCAGAGACCGAACGCGTTTCTCTTTTACTGACGGAATGTGATCATCCCAGAGTTGTTCGACGGACTTGACGACCTCGAAGGAGCGGCTTTCGGCGCGACAACGAAGGTGCGGCTCTCCGCGCTTCTCCGCTCCCCTGACTCGCAGACTGACAAGCGGACTCTCTCAGAATTACGCGCAGCTGCTGCGAGAACAGGCCGACGAGCTCGACCTCCCCTCCGACTTTGATCTCGACGATCTTCCCTCCGGCGACGGCGGCGACAGCGCCGACAACATTGCCAGATTGCAAGGAGGTTCGGCAGACGACGACGAGGCGTTCGGCGAGTACGGCATATCGGATGACGAGTTGCGGGATCCGAGCGATGACGATGATCATGAGGAGATGGGCGAACTGGGCAGCGAGGGCTCGGATGATGACGAGGAGATGTTGAACGAGTCGGAGTTCGAGGACTGGGAGGATTCAAATGTGGAGGATGTGCAAGAGGACGCGGACGGGGATGACAAGCGGGCGCGGATGGTACGGTTCGCCGAGGAGGCGGAAACGGAATCAGCGGCGCCTCAGGACGCGGCGCCGACGCCTGCGGTGCCAGCGGCGCCTGCGACTGGTCGTTACGTTCCCCCGCACCTCCGCAAAGCCGAAGCAGCTGCAGCGGAGATGGCCTCCTCCACTCCGGCTCCTTCGCAAGCTAAGGCGCTTGACGCGCCTCCCGAAGACCCTCGCCTGCGCCGCCAGATTCAAGGTCACCTCAACAAGCTTTCGGCGACGAACATGTCCGCCATCGTCGACGCGCTCATGTCGCTCTACTCGACCAACCCTCGCGCCGTTGTCTCAAACACCTTGACCATTATCCTCCTCGGCATCATCTCCGACCGCGATAACATTGGCGAGCAACTCGTCATTACATACGCCGCGCTCGTCGCGGCCCTCTTCCGCACGGTCGGGATCGAGTTCCCCGCCGGCGTTGTCGCCCGCTCGGTCGAGCTGTTCGATGCCGCGCTGAAGAAGCACGTCCATGCCGCTCACGCGCCACGGGCCGCCGAAGGTGGGCTGACGGACGAAGACGGCTTCGAAGGACGGCCAGGCAGCAAGGAGTGCCTCAACCTCGTCGCTTTCGTCTCCGAGCTGTACAACTTCCAGGTCGTCCACTGCGGCTTGGTCTACGACTTTGTGCGCGTGTTCATCGAGGGCGGGCTGGGCGAGCTGGAGGTCGAGTTGCTGAGCAAGATCATCAAGCGTGTGTCTCAGGCTTTGCGCGTTCCTCGCCCGCCCCGCTGACGGTCGTTTCTTCTGCAGGTTGCGGCCAACAACTCCGATCAGACGACCCGTCGGCGTTGAAGGACATCATCTCGCTCGTCAAGCAGAAGATGCAGGGCATCGATCCCGCCTCTATGAAGTGTGTCCTGTCTCGCACCCTTTCGCCGCTCGCCTTGCTGAGACCAGACTTCGGGCAGCTCTCGTACACGCTTCATGGTCGAACAGTTGACGAACCTCAAGAACAACAAGTTCAAGCAACCTGGGGCGGACGGCGCGGTAGACAATCACTCGCAACTCAAGAAGTTCTTGGGCGGCTTGAACAAGAAGCGTGCGACTGGTGCGTTGCGCGGCCGATTCACCGCCGCGTATAGAGTATCTTGACTCTTCTGCTCCACAGGCTCCGCCCCGGAAGCCTTGCGCGTCTCGCTCGCCGAGATCCGAGCGTCCACAACGCGCGGCAAGTGGTGGCTCGTCGGCGCAGCATGGTCAGGCGATCCACTCGCCGAGAATTTGACAGGCGGAGCGACGCTGGCAGTGTCGCAGACGAAAGAGGCGCAGGGCGATAAAGAGCTGGCGAAACTTGCGAGGCAGCAGGGGATGAACACGGAGGTCAGGAAGGGCATCTTCAACGTCTTGATGAGCAGCGAGGTGCGTCTGAGGCCTGCGATGGGCTTCTGGGTCTGCGCTGATGAGGCTTCGGATGCGCAGGACTACATCGACGCCTGCGAAAGGCTTCTCCAGCTCGGCTTGTCCGACGTCCAGCAACGAGAGATAGCCCGCGTGCTCTTGCAGTGCTGCGGTAACGTAAGTCGTTCCTCAAGCGCCTCATTCTCTCCTGGAGCTCGGCTGACCCCTTCGTGACGCCCGCAGGAAAAGACCTACAACCCGTATTACACGCTCGTCGCCCAGCGCCTCTGCACCAAGTCGCACTCCTTCCAGATCACGCTCCAGTACCTCCTGTGGGACTTCCTGCGCGACCTGGGCGAGAAGACGGTTGGGGGCGAGGAGTTGGTCAAGTCGATGCAGGATGCAATCGATGGGTCTGGTGGCGCGGCGAGCAAGGTCTCGGAGAGGAGGATCGCGCATTTGGCGAGGTTGTATGCGTGGTGTATCGCCAAGGAGGCGCTGACGATCAACATCCTGAAGGTGCGCTCGCTTCCTGCTTCCTGGCAAGTATCCGAAACCTCAGAGGCCGACTTTCTCCGCTCGTCCAGCCTGTTCCCTTCAACTCGACACTCGACAAGACCATCTTCTTCCTCTCTCAACTCTTCATCTTCACCCTCCTCGGCACGCAAACCCCCTCTCCCGCACTCGTCCTCCCCACCAACGTTTCCCGCAAAGACCGCGAATCTGTCGAGCGCGTCTTCGTCAAATCTGCCTCGAACGGGCGGTTGCAGAAGGGGCTGGTGTACTTTCTGGATGCGCATGGAGGGGAGATGGTGGGTTGGGTTGGGAGAAAGTTGGGTGAGAGGGAGAGGGGCGTTGTCAAGTGGGGGATCAAGGTCGCGGCAGATACGGTTAGCGTCGGTGGCATCGTCGACCTCTAAGCTTGCTTGCATTGCGGACGTGCCACTCGAGCAGTCTCGCTCACCACATCGGTCGTTGCGGAAAGGAAAACGTCATTTTCGCAAGGGCCGCCAGGGCTCGGTAAGGACGACTTGGGAGAACACGTCGGGAGTGACTATACGACAGGGAACGGCACGGCCGGGAAAGGACGTCGCAGACCGGGAGATATGCCAAAGAGATGCGGGTATCGACAGACCTGCGAGGGGAAGGGAAGAGGTCAGCAATGCTCGATCCGTAAGAGCGAGCTGGACTCACTGGAGGTACAACATGAAAGGACAGCAATGAGCCTCCAACGGTCGCTAAGGAGCCGGAGCTGTCGGAACGGACTCGAGCAAGGGAAGCCACTTTGTGCCGTCCTCGTTGAACGCCGCCTCAGGCTTCGTCTCGGCCACGTCCGCCTTGACCTCTCCTGCATCGTCCTCGTCGTCGCTCTCGTCGAGCCAGTCCTTTCGCGCGGACGGGAAAGGCGTGGGCACAAAACTGCGAGTTGGCTTGAAAGCGACCTCGACAACCTGCGCGCCGTCCTTGGCGATGCGCTCCGCCGTCATCGGCGAGAGAACGTCCGTAGAGGGTGTCTGCGCATGGCTCGATTCGCCAATGACTACGGGGCGGATGGTATCGTCGAGCTCGTCGAGTTTCAGGGTGGGAAGGTCGTCGAGTTTGAGTTCGGCGAGTAAGGGGATCATGTCGGGGCGGGCGGTGGTGCGCGACGAGCGGCGTCGCGCGAGCAACGAGCCCGAAGATGGCGGGGGCGAGGGGGAGTTGGAGAGCGGGTTGAGCGACGGGCGGGTCGGTGGAGACGGGACCTTCTCGTTCGGCGACGTCGCGCTCATCACGGGCGGAGGGAGCTTGTCGAGCGAGAGACCGCGCGTGGGAGGCCGCGGTGCGCCCAACGACGGCGAACCCGCCTGCTTCCCGTCGTACGAAGACGGGCTCGGGATGTTGGCGACCTTCTTGTCGAAGCGGAGGACAGCCGGAGTCAAGATGTGGTCGCTCGAGGCGTTGCGGAGTGCGCTGGGTCGACGGGCTGGGGCGTCGGGACGACGTGGGGTTGCGTTCGAATGCCCGGCAAAGTCGCGCGAGTAGCACGGCGTCGGCGAGGGCGAGGGAGGTGTGCGGGCGACAAGCATGGCCGGCCGGGGACGTCGAGAATGGATGGACTGGCTTCGCTGCGACGTGCTCGTCGTCGACGATGAGCGTTGTGAATGACAAGGAAGAAGAGCACGCACGAGAGCCCCAGTTTCAAGTTCGGTCAACTAGAGGGACCCCGCCTCCTTTCGCGCTCGTCTCCGCACAGCTCTCCACCCCGCTCGCCGTACCTCTCACGTACGCAACAACGTCGCTGCACACCCGTCCAACGTCGTCCGCCTCCCACAGACGACACCGTGTACGCTTCAGCGGCGGTCCTTCGTGCTGCATCGGGCGTCAGGGCGCGTCTCGTGGAGCCCGGCCCGATTCGAACGCCAAGCAGGTTATTTGTGGCAATTGGGACGCAAATGCCTCTCGTGCGAACTTGGCCTCCCGCTTTCGTACGAGCCGCGAGATACTGTGATCGCGAGCAAGCGAGTGGCTAAGAAGAAACTCTCGAAGGCTCTTCACCGGTCCGATGAGCTGAGCTGTTCATTGCTCAGAGGGCGAGGTGCGCTACACAACGAGCTTGATTGGGAACGATGCGGCGGGCGCGGGCTAGCAGAGTCGCGCGCGGAATGTTGATGGGAAGCGAGGTCGGGAGCAAGTTGAGCGAGACGACATCGCCCGTCCGCCTCTTCAAGCGAGCCATGCCTTGCAGCCATGCATGGTTCTGTATGCGAGCAATGTTACACCGCGCGACGGCGGACTCAACAGCGGGAAACGACCCGATTCTACTCCTCCATCTCGTTCGCGGCGTCGATCTGCTCCTTTGCCTTCTTCTCCGCCTGCTCGGCGAGCTCCTTGGGCACGAGCTGGTGCTGCCACCCGCTCTGGGGAGAGATCCAAGTCATCTCGAGCTCAAAGTTCTTGTCCTTGGCGTCATCGTGGACCGTGTGGATGCTGTGGAGAGTGGAGAGGATCGTGAGCCCAGACTCTTGACATGGACATCGCCTGCTCTGTTGCCAGGGGAAGCCAATAGCTAGGTGTGGGACTCACATTCGTGCTGCCTCGACGAGCGCCTCCTCCGCTGTCAGCGAGTCGAGGTCGAGCTTCTCAATCTCCGTCTTTGCCAGCTGCCTGCCCTTGCCGATCGCGCATCCTCGGTAGCCCTGCAATTCGGAAGGCGCCTCGATCAGCTCTCTGCTACGACCGCGTTCAGAGGGCAAACAAGGAGAGCCGAGCGGCAGACCCCGACTCACCCAGAACGTCCCACTCGGCTCGATCATGTACAGCGCGGGCTTGCCCTCCGCTTTCCGCTCCTTGACGAGGTCGGTTCCTTCGATCTCGATGGGCGAGTCCCAGCCTGCGAGGATGGCGGAGAGGCCGAACGGGCGGACGGACGAGTAGAGCGTGTAGGCTTGGAAGTAGAGGCCGAGGCGTTCGGCGAGGATCTGCGTGTCAGAGATGCATGTGTGAGCAAAGTGCTCAACATAGTCTCGGCGGACGAGCGGATGCTCCGCCCTTGGAGTCGAGAGAAGCGACGCCCACTCGCCTTGGTCGGCACGCGGGTGTTGTAATTGTCCCGGTACAACTCGCACTCGTCCCTCGCCCTTCCTGCCAGATGCCGTCCGTCCGCGAGCAACCCAGCCGTGGCCTGCAAAAGCGCCGAGCGATTCAGCGAGGAGGAGACCAGTTCAAAGTCAGCCCGGATCCTCCCAACTCGGCGGCCGGCGGCTGAACGCACCAATCCAGCATGCAAGTCAACCGTCGCGATCCTCCTGTTGGCGCCCTTGACGAGCAGCTTTGACGTGACGAGCTTCTCCACCGCGAGGACGATGCCATCCTTGCACCGCAAGCCGATCACCGTCCCTGCGTTCTCGACGGCCTTGTTCGCGTACTCGACCTACAGGCGTGTACGAGCTTGTCAGCAGCCAAATCTGCGTCACTCACCCTCGCCTCTGCGACTTGACAGTACGCAAGCGGGGGAGGAGAGCGAGAGAGCCAGCGGCTGACCTGGAAGATACGGCCGTCGGGCGAGTACGTCGAAGTCGAGAGATCATAGCCTGTTCCAATGGAGGACTGGCCAGCCCCACCGGGAGCGTGAGCACTGCGCCAGGGTCGAGATGATGACGAGCGGCAGGAGGACGCACCATGGCTCGGCGCGGGTCGGAGGCGGTTTATGCGAGTCAGAGAGAGCTGTGATGAGGTCTAACAAGCGAACAAAGCTGGTCCAGGCGGGTGCGAGCGTGCGAGGGTGAGGTCGAGGGTGAGCGCCGCGCAAGTCGCTCACAACCAAGTCCCTCGCCGCCTCGACCTCGATTCGCTTCAACGGCTCACAGCGACTTCTTATGCGTCAATGCAGTCCAGATCACGACGTGGAGGATCTGGCCGCGAGAGAGCCGGAATCTACCGTCGCAACCCCTCGTCCTCGACGACTCCAGGCCGGATCCTCGTCTCCTCAAGCGCCTGTGCAACCTCGCCGACCTTCCCTCTCTCCCTACTCCACTCCTCATATGCCGTAAGCGCCGCCTCGAGCGCCTGCGCCGCCTGCAACACGTCCGACCAGCTGTTGTACAGCGGGACCGGGGCGAAGCGAATCACACCGGGTCGCCGCTCGTCGCCGAGGACGCCTCGTTCGCGCAACCGCTCGAAGATCCAGTCCATCGACTCGACTGGGTGGAAGAGAAGCGAGAGTTGGCAACCTCGTCGAGAGGGGTCGAGGGGCGTGATGATGGTGAAGGTGGGAGAGCGCGAAGACTGCTGGAGGGCTGATGGCGCGCGATAGTATGGGCTCGAGGTGAGCAAGAGCTCAAGGTAGCCCGTCAGGTCCATGCTCTTCTCACGCAACGCGCCGAGGATCGCCCCGCGACCCGAGATCTGTCCGCCGGCCAGCGCTCGAGGGAGGACCCTCGAAGCGTCCTGGAAGACCTGCAGCGACGAGAGGAGCGCGACGACGTCCAGCACCGACGGGTTCGAGAACTGCCATCCTGCTGCGCCGGGCAGCGGAGCGTAGTTAGCGGGCATGGCGAAACGTGTCGCCTTGTCGTGACCCCACCAGCCGTGCAGCCTGCGAGACAGCCTCGGTGAGTGAGCGAACTGTGGAAGATACCAAGATGGCGCACCTCTTCCGGTCCTCCCACCGCTCATGCACGAACAAACCAGCAATCCCTCCAGGCCCCGAGTTGAGGTACTTGTACGAGCACCAACACGCAAAGTCGACGCCCCAGTCGTGCAGCTTCATCGGTACGTTACCGACGGCATGTGCGCAGTCGAAGCCGACGATGCAGCCCTGTACGAGACGCATGAGCGGGGCCGATGCGAAGACGGAAGGGACGCACCTTTGCTCGACCCGCCATCGTGATCGCCTCCATGTCGAACCACTCGCCTGAATAATATTGTACTGCGCCAAAGCAGATGACGGCAATGGAGTCTCCCTCCTCATCAATCAGGCGGAGGATGTCTTCGGTCCGGATGTTGTGCTCGCCTTGTCGAGGATAGACGGGCAGGAGGGAGGAAGGCGGGTAGTCGTGCAGGGCAATGTGAGAGGCAAAGGCGTACTGTGCGTCGGAGGGCGAATCAGCAAACACCGCGAGGGAAGGAAAGAGGGGAACTGACGGCATCAGACGGGAAAGCCTTCCCCTCGAACATGATCTTGTGTCGTTGCGGCGTTGGTCGGTAGAAAGAGGTGAAGAGTGTGTGCAAGTTGCTCGTCAGAGAGCCCATGCACGCGACTTCGGACGTCCTGGCGCCTGGGAGACTTGGGAGGTCAGCGGGAGGGACTGCGAGTTCGAGGGTGCAGCAGGCTCACCAACGATTTCGGCGAGGATGGGCGTTACAGTCTCGTCAATTGTGATCCATGGCCGACCGTAGGCGTGGTCGGTGTGTCCGAGGACGCCGCTGAAAGGCAGGGTCAGCAAGGAGTCTGGAGGGACGTAGCTCTGAAGTGACTCACGAGGCGCTCCAGACCGACAACTCCTCGCTCAGCATCTCTGGCGTCCGTCGCGGCATCAATCCGAGGCTGTTCCCCGCCATGTAGACACACTCTGTCGCATCCTCATCCCGATCCGCCTCGCCTCGCGCCTCCATCTCCGCCCGGTACGCATCCGGCCAGACCGTCCGCCTCTTCGGGAAGCTGAAATGCGCACGAAACGGTCCTAGAGGGTCGTTCGAATCGAGGTAGCTGGCGAGTTTGGGATCTGCGAGCGACACGGCGCCAGATGCGGCGAGCAGGCGAGCGAGCCGGGTCTTGAGTGGCGCGTTCTTGTCGGAAGCCTGCATCGGTCACAACAAAGGCTCTCGCAGGGTCAACGAGCCAGGTGAGGGAGTCGTCGAGGCCCGAGAGGAACTTCGGCTCTCCCACTGGTCTCTCGCGTTCACCCTCAAAGTGCCTTGCTTGGATATGCACTTGCTGGTCAAAGCGCTCGCGAACGCTGCCTGCTGGGTTGCAGCGCGCTGGTGACGGGCTCCGAGGAGGATTCGCCCGCTTTCGCCTCGTTGCCCCCACAGGGTCACTTCGCCGCACAGACCGTGAGGGACGATGCTGCGGCCCAGCTGGACCTCCTGTCGCTCTTCTGGCCGACAGAAAGCGGGGCGCCAGCTCGACTAGACTGATGGCGTGAACTCCCTCTCCACCTCGAGCGGCAACCGGAGGAGTTGTGCGGCAGACTGCTTGATCGCCTAGCCTCCCACGAACCTCTGCGACAGACGCGATGACTGCCGAGCCGGATGCTTGGGTCCAGCTTTTCGAGGGTCCGCACCGACTCCGACACACTTTTGCCTCGACCCTTCACATCGTTCTCTCTACCACCGCCGTGTTGCTCCGCATCCCTTTCCATCTTCTCTACCACTATGTCCTCATCCGCCATCGCTCGCCGCTCGTCCAGGATCTCGGCCGCTCGCCCTTTGTCGAAGCCGGACACATACTGGTCCGGCATCTCTTCCTCCACTGCTACCTCCCGCCAAGCAGGCCTATCTTCCGCCTAGGCTTCCCGAGTAGATGGCTCAGGGACGTGGAGTCTGTGGGAGTGAGGGCGACTTGGATCGCTCCGCCTGACCGGCCGGATAGAAGGGAGGACGATGTCATCCTCTTTTGGCTGAATGGTACGGCGTTCCTCCTGCGAGATAGATGGACTAGCAGTTAACCTGCTCATAAATCAGGCGGCGGTTTCATCCACGATGTGGGCGGCATGTCGCGCCTCGGCTACATCAAGCTTACGAAAATGCTAAACAAGCGCGGCGTCAGGTTCTCCATCTTCCATCTGCACTACCGTGAGTCTGCGACGTTCCCACGCAACTGTCTCAGCTGCTGATCTAGCCTTTGCCTCCCCCAGGGCTCGCGCCAGACTACATCTACCCTTCCCAGCTCATCGAAACTCTCGCGGCGTACAAGTACCTTGTCAACGTCCTCGGCATACCCGATAGCAAGATCTGTATCGGCGGTGACTCGGCTGGCGCAAACCTCGTAACGGCGTTCCTCCTTCACTTGGCGAGGCCGAACCCGCGTGTCAAGGTCGACGCCTTGGGAGCCACACCTGCCAAGCCAGCGGTGCGTATGAGGCGTTGTTCTCTGCGGGACTACGCTGACCCCGTCTGACACCAGTCCGCTCTGCTCATCTCTCCCTTCATCGACCTCGTTTCGACCGCCTCATCTCGCTCACCAGCTCTCCTGACCGACATCATCGACGACGGCGGTGTCTTTCGCGGTGCCCTCTCGTACGTTGGCGCCATCGACCCTCTTCCAGTCCAGCTCGAAGGCTGGAAGCACGCGCCAAGCTGGAATCCGCTCCACTGGTTCGCTGGGCAATCATCCTGCGAGTCGCCGCCTCCAGCGTTCGTCGAGTCGGTGCTTGCGATCGACAAGTCAGAGGAGCAGTGCGAAGGAGTCGAGCTCTTTGACTCGCCGTACGTCAACCCGAATCCGCGCGTCGTCAAAGATTTGAGCTGGTACAAGACGGCTCTGCCGGGGAACGGCCGCACACTCGTCTCGTGGGGTGAGTTGACGGCTTTTTTCTCCTCTTGGCCTTAATGCGGAAGCTGGTCCTGACGATTCTTCCGCAGGCGGAAAGGAGATCTTCGCAGACGACATCGTCGCCTTTGTCGAGGCGCTCAAGCGGGTACGTGGGGCTCCTCTACTCCATGCAATCGCAAAGTCGCTGACTGGACTATTTGTAGGCCTGCGTACATCCTACTGAACTCGTTAAGCCGCTCGGCTCGCACGACTGGGCTCTTTTCGACGCCGTGAGTCCGCCACCTCCTCACCTGAGCGTGATCCGCCGCTCTCCGTCAAGCTCCGCTAATCAGCAGAAACGCCGCCAGATTGTCCCGTTTGCCTCTCGCGACAAGCACGGCGGACAACAGGCTCGCCCATACTGGGGACTCGGGAAAGTTGCAGACTTTCTGGCAGCGCAAGTCAAGACAGAGTAGTTTAAGAGCAACCAGGCGTCCTACGTGTCCTCCAGTGCAGAAAATCAGAAGTTGCTCGACCCTCCTTTCCTTGCCGAGAGACGACGCCTCTTCGCTCTGCACCCACGAAGAGTACCTCAACTCTTCGTTTGTCGGCCACTCACAAAGCACCAGACAGGTCAGTGGTGACGCCTGTTCAGCCTGCCACGTCGTGCTGATCCTGTGTCCTCGTCACACTCACACCGCCACCTGTTCATCAGTTATCAGCATGTCGTCCCTCATGGAGCTCGGGACGTACGTCGCCCAGCAGACGGCGTTCATGCCTGCTCTCACGGGTTTCTCCATGGCCGCGCGCGGGTCACTCAAGGTGTGTGACTGTCGACCTCTTCCCCCTCCCCTTCGGCGGCGCAAGCTAACGCAGCGTGGCGCTCTGGCAGACCTACCTGGCTGCGCAGGCCGTCGGACCGGCTCCCAAAGTCGACGATAAGGACCTCAAGAAGCTCAAGTGGGCACGCCGCCTCATGACCCTCGTCCTCTGCGGCGTCATCTTCGGCCTCGAGTTCTGGCTCGTCTCGCAGCAAGACACGAAAAAGCTCGACGTCTTCTTCCGCTACCTGCTTGCGTTCGTGTACCAATCTGCCCTCACTGGCGTGCGTCGCCGTAGCTCACCCCCAGTCGGAGTCGAGGCTGACCCGGACTTGCCGCCTGCAGACGCTCCTCGACATGACGAAGTCGCTTAAGTGGGCGGCCTTCCGCTCCCCCGGCAACGGTGAGTTAATCGTCCAGACCGCCGCGCCGAGATCCCTTCCTCTCTGGAGATGTCGACTGACCTCGCGCTTCCCTTGGCTCAGTCCTCCACTTCCGCCCGGCGCCTGGCAGCGTGTCCTGCCCTCGCGTGCTCACCGCCGTCGCGCTCGCCGCCGGCCTCAACGCCGCCACCTACTTCGACCTCAACTGGGCTTTCGGCTCGTTCCTCACTGTCGCCCTCCTCTATCGCTCCCTCTCTTCGCCCTTCCGCCGCGTCTTCTCGCTCCGCGTGATGATGCTCTGCATGATTGCCTGGCTCGCCCTCACCTTCCTCCTCTCCGGCCTCGTGATTCTGTACGTCGCGAACTACTGGATGGACGGAGCTGCTGGCGATGGCACCCTCGACCCGAGTATCACCGGTGCGTCCGACACGGCCACCATCACGTCGACCGACGTCACGCGCTACATGAACTGCATCATGCCATTCGCGTTCTCGGTCTTCCCCGGTATTCTCGTGAGTTCTGCGTTTCCCACTACCACTCGAGATTCTTGCAAACTCGTTTCGCTGCACAGGCCGTCGGATGCTACCGTTTCGACTACGCCAATCACGTCGACGCCAACCCTGAGCTTGTCGACGCCGTCACGTTCGAGACCTGCGAGCCGCGCAAGCGCTTCGCCAAGATCCTCTCGCAGGGTATCGTCCTCCCCGAGAAAGGCCCGTCGGGCTTCCTTACGCCGTACTTCACGACCGCCCTCTGGTCGTGGATCCTCGCCTACGCCGCGACGTTCGCCCTCTTCGCCTGTGCCGTCCCACTCCCGAAGGACGCCCTTACCAACGGCGCCTTCGACATGACGGCCCTCACGCTCGCCATTCCGTTCATGATGACCGGACTTGTCATCACCGCCTCGATCCGCGGCGAGTTCCGCCGTCTCTGGAAGCACAGGGAGGTTTGGGCGCCCAAGGAGAACGAGGTTGAGGGTGCGATCGCACTTCCCGAGGACGATGTCGAGGTCCCGCTCTACGCCGAAGTTGCCGATGAGAAACACCTCGCGGTCCCGGACATCGTCGTTGAATACCCCGAGCCCGCTCCTGCCTACGACGCCCCATCGAAGCAGTAGGCGCTCGCTCGACGCCTTATTCAAACAGCGGGCGCTCTTTTTCGGTCCTCCTGCTTGTTCGCGCTCGCCTACGACACACGCGCGCATCTTCAGTACCGATTCACGACCGACCCTTTCGCTGCGTTGTAAATACTCACCCCGCCGTTTGTAGCCACTCTTCGTTGACCCGTGTTCGTTCGTCTCTTGCAAGCCGTCCATGGACTGCTCGCTCGTTCGGGATTTCCGCAGAGGAGCTCGCCGGACTTTCCGTTCATACCCTGTTTCGACCTGAGGATCCGTGCCAATGCCGAACGTGTCGCGCAACGTCTCACTCTCCTTGCATTGCCTCTCTTCTTCACCCTGCGTTCTATCCGTCCTCTCGGCTCCTTTACCCGCTTGCCTACGCCCTTGGCATGCCCTCCCCTTATGTGGAACCAGCGCAAGACGTCCGGACTGCTCTCAAGGAACTCTTCAAAACCGTCTCGAACCACAATCTGAACCAAAGTGGAGTGCTCCCCAACGAAGGCCTCGCACAAGGCACTGTGCAGCTTAGCCAAGCGGTGATAGCCCTCTACAATTGGCTGAGGGCCATCTGGACGGCCCTTACGATGAAGCACCGCCAACCGCCTCCTTGGCCCCGTGCCTCCGTCCTCGAACTTGCACAAAGGATCAATAGGGCGTTGGCCGGTGTGCGCGAGATGTTGGGAAGCGGTGCGTCAAGTGATGCAGTCGTGCAGTGGGTCCTGGTAAGCCTCCTTCTTTCTGCATCTGCATGTTATCCTGTCTCTCGACGGTATACGGACGAGCAACTACTGACCCCCGCACTCCACAGGGCAACTATTCCCTCATATCTCTTCAAGCCGCCACCGTTCGTGTATCGTTCCCTCACCTGAAGCTTGGTTCCTTCGTAGATTTACCTTGCTCGTGCCGGCTGCAGGGCATTATCTTTATGGAACGGTCGCCGGACGTAGCGCGAGCTCCTCAGCACTCGGCAACTTCGCATGGCGTCGCCCTCCCTCCGCCTCACCCTCGTTCCACGCCGTCGCACGGTCTTCCGCCCACAAGTCCCGGTATTGGGTGGCCGGTTGGAGGCCAAGCACTGTACCCCCTGCCTCCCATTGAGACCTCCGAGGAATGGTGGGCCAGACACGGAACGGGTCAGCACAGCCTTGCAAAGGAGGACAAGCGTCTTGGCTCGTCGATGACGGCTCGGAAGGCGGCGATTTACGGCACGACGCCTGAGGAATGGGCGAAGCGGTCGGCTTATCGCCTGTAGGCTTTCCAACGCGGTGGAAGAGCAAAGGATGTCAGAGTGAAGGTTGCGAAGGTTGCCGCACGGGGCAAGGGTTTCTCTCTCTCGTGTCTCCTTCTAGAGGAGGATTCGTGTCAGCGGGGTTTGACAAAGCCTTGTTCGATATCAACTGTCGCTCTGGTGAGAGGTCGCAAGCGTCGTCTCTTCGTTCGGAAAGGCCATCCTGATGGATTCGGTGCTGAGAGCGTGAGAGCTGCTATGCATAAAGCTGCTATCACGACCAAGGGAGAGTGGAGAAGAGGCGGAAGGGCGCACTGGGCAGGGCACGGGATGAAGCGCAAAAAGTGCAGCCAGAAACTGTGCATGCGCTGATTGGGCGTGCAATAATAACGCATTTTGACATCTGGGAGCTCACCCGTAGGGTCTGATGGTCTAGAGGTATGATTCTCTCTTAGGGTTAGTCGTACGACGCTTTACTGGGAGAGGTCCCGGGTTCAATCCCCGGTCAGACCCATTTCTTTTTTGCTCCTCTCCCAGCGACCAGCTAGATAGCATCCGCCGTCATTGCCTCTGCCTACCTGCGCGACACCAGCAGTGGGTGCTAGCTCGACAGGGATTCAGTCAGCCTTCCGACTCCATCCCATGCTTCTGAAAGACAAAAGGACAGTCGCGGCTCCCAAAGCCGGCACAGAAAAAGAAATGGGTCTGACCGGGGATTGAACCCGGGACCTCTCCCAACTAAGGTGAGTAACCCTAAGAGAGAATCATACCTCTAGACCATCAGACCGTATTATCAGCCAGGTCGCAGTGTGCAAACATATCGCTTGTCGTATGCGTGCCTGCATCCTTCCAGTCGAGCACCATCTCGGCAGTGTTGGTGCCGGGAAGAATGTGCAGACTTACTGTCGCGACTCGCCTAACGGCGTTTGAAGCGCAGCGCGAAGGGTCCCGAGGCCATCTTGTGCACACCTCGGCACTCGCCTCCCGCAGTGCTCCCTGGCTGCCCGAGATCGGCAGGGATATGGTAGGCGTCGTGAATGCGCAGATGGGCGGCGGAACAGTGCTGGGCCAGCCGCGAACAGTCGACAGTGTAACGACTCCATTCGAGTCAACACACTTCACCGAAACTATCTATATGCCTGCTCTACATGTACTCCACGCTCCATCAGGGCCGTCTCGCTTGGCTGAGGTGCCGCCTCGTCCTCGAGGGAGCGAGGGAAGAACAGGCTGCCAGCCTCGTCGTCGCGGTCTCCCTGCATGTGTCGATGCAGGTCCTGCAAGACCGTTTGTCAGCAGCGTCCACATTCAAAAGAGGCTTTAGAGAGGCCCACCATCTTGGTGCGCAATCCTGCAAGCACGCCACGCCTCGTCAAGAGGACGAAGCGCAACCCAAGCCGCTGGAACATCTGCACGACGACCTCCATGGGCGTATCCTGACTGAGGTTGACAGGTATCTGCGTAGATCTGCGGTCAACATGGTCGCCTCGGCAATACGCGAGCGAAACACACCTCGTCCATCCAGGGCACTAGGCTGATCCACGGCTCTCCTACAGCAACACCTGGAGCCGCTTCGTCGGGCTCTTCCGCCGCAGGGTACCCTTTACGGCGCGAAGCCTCGAGGTCGTGGTCAAAGGTAGCCGTCGTTGACGCTCGTGCGGGATCGAGACGTATCGCGATCTGCTTGCCGCGAGACTGACGTCCTTGGTCGTTCGGGGCGCTAAAGACGAGCGGCTCCTCGCGAATACTGCGGATACTCGCCGAGCGTGGTCCACAGCTCCAGATCTTAGAGCGGTAACCGCATGCGCAGAAGTGCGCCGAAGATGCGCCGCCTGCAGCTGCTGGCAAGGATGGATTGGCAGACCCGATGCGTATGCGTACAACATCAGTTTCATAGGGTGAATGCAGGAAGGCTGCGCAGGCAGAGTTAGCGGAGCTTGGAGGAGAATGGGAGAAGCGGGAACGCACGACATAGGGTCGGCCCGGTTCAGCAGAAGTCGAGCAAGAGACCGGCGAGGACCTTCTCGAGATGCTTTGTCTGCGGGTGTCAAGCGAGATCAGCCGGACCTTGCACATGATACGCCAACCGATACGACGCACCTCGAGCAATCCAGGCGGCAACCCCTTGTCCTCCTCTCCGCGCGCCGCACGGTCCTTCTCTGCGACTTCCGATGCGCGGTGTATGGCTTCCGTCGCAAACAGGCGGAGATACTCCGCGCTGAGATGGACAGCGGCGGCGCTGACTGTGGGCAGGAGCGCGAGGTCAGCGAGGACACCCCGGGCAAAGTGGAATGGAGGATGCCCACTGCGAGTGTTTGGCTCGTTGACGAGCTTGAAGATTTCCTTGACCGTGGCCTGTGAGAGTGAGTTGTCAGGACGCGTCCGAGTGGGGGAACGAGGAGGTGGTGGAACGCGCCTCTTTGAAGACTGGATGGTCTGGCTCGTCGTCGTCTACCATTCTAGCGAGTGTGTACGTTCACAGGTAGCCTACGAGCGAGCGTGAACTGATGAAGGGTGCACCGCCCGCATGAACTGATGAAGTCGCAAGCTCTGACCAAGTCGCCGCTCACACTCACGCTCACTCACTCGCTGGGATTATGGCTGCACAAGCTAAAGAAACTCGCAGGGACAAGGGGAAGGGCAAGGCGAACGGGCGGGTGCAGAAGAAGCTCGGAGACAGGAGCGACCTTGACGACCTCCAGCGGCGCGTCGACACCTTTGTGCGTTCATTAGCAGCCCAGCCGGACCCGCAGGCACACTGAGGCTGACTTGAATGGTAATCTGCACAGGACACCCCAGACGCCCAGGAGTTTGGCGACCTCCCCCTCTCCCGGCAGACGCTCGCCGGACTCAGGTCGGCCTACTACACCCGCATGACCGACATCCAGCAGTGCGCTCTGCCTCTAGCCCTCAAAGGAAAGGACGTCCTTGGCGCGGCGCGGACGGGATCGGGCAAGACGCTCGCGTTCCTCATTCCCGTCCTCGAGGTCTTGTTGCGGAAACGGTGGGGACAGCAGGACGGCCTTGGCGCGTTGGTCATCTCTCCTACTCGCGAGTTGGTGCGTCTTTGAGTGCTCACCACCAGAGAACTGCCTGCTGACCCGGTACTGTCCCCCAGGCGGTCCAAACCTTCGAAGTGCTCCGCAAGATAGGTCACCAGCACAACTTCTCTGCCGGCTTGGTCATCGGCGGGAAGAACCTTAAGCACGAGCAGGAACGGCTGTCACGCATGAACATCCTCATTGCGACGCCCGGGCGGCTCTTGCAGCACATGGACCAGACGCTCGGGTTCGACTGCGACCACTTGCAGCTCCTCGGTGCGTTCACTTCCGTTACTTAACGAGATCCTCGGAACTGACGCAGTAGCTGCGCAGTCCTCGACGAAGCTGATCGCATCCTCGACATGGGTTTCTCCGCCACGCTCAACGCCATCGTCGCCAACCTCCCCAAATCCCGCCAGACGCTCCTCTTCTCCGCGACGCAAACCAAGTCTGTCAAGGACCTCGCGCGGCTCTCGCTTAAAGACCCGGAGTATGTCGCTGTGCGGGAAACGGGAGCGGGCGGGAAGGGGAAGGAGAAGGCGGAGGATGGGGAGGGAGAGGGAGAGGATGAGCAGGTTGAGGAGGTGCCGAAGAACCTGGAGCAGCACTATATGGTCGTCGAGCTGCCGCAGAAGCTCGACATGCTGTGGAGTTTCATCAAGACGCATCTCTACACGAAGACGATTATCTTCCTCTCGAGCACCAAGCAGGTGCGTTCACCTGTCTATGACGCTGACCTCCGCATCCAGCTGACGCGCACCCCGCAGGTCCGCTTCGTCTACGAGAATTTCCGACACATGCGACCCGGTGTCCCGCTCATGCACATGCACGGCAAGCAAAAGCAGATGCAGCGACTGGAGATCTACCAACGCTTTCTCACCTCGAAGCACGCGATCCTATTTGCTACCGACGTTGCCGCGCGCGGCCTCGACTTTCCCGCCATTGACTGGGTCGTCCAGGTCGACGCGCCCGAAGATATCGAGACGTACATCCACCGCGTTGGACGGACGGCGCGCTACCAGGCCAAGGGACGCGCTCTGTTGTTCTTATTGCCGAGCGAGGAGGAGGGTATGTTGAGGCGCTTCGAGGCGAAGAAGATCGAGGTCAACAAGATCAAGGCCAACGACAAGAAGAAGCAGAGTATCCGGTCCCAGCTGCAGAACGCTGCGTTCCAGTACCCCGAGATCAAGTTCCTCGCGCAACGGGTGCGTCCCGCTTTCCTCCCTTCGCCCCCTTCGCCCCCTTCGCCCCCTTCCCCCCGCGTACCTGGGCTAACCGCTCGCTCGGCCGGACAGGCTTTCATCTCCTACGTCCGCTCCATTCACCTACAAAAAGACAAATCGATCTTCAAGCTCGACGCGCTTCCGCTCGAAGAGTACGCCGCGTCACTCGGACTGGCCGGTGCGCCCAAGATCAAGTTTCAGACGAAGCAGGAGGCGAGCGAGAAGAAAAACAAAGTTCGGCAGGTGGAGGATCTGAAGAAGGAGATTCTGGAGAAGAAGGGCGGAGAGGAGAGCGAGGAGGAAGACGAAAGCGAGGGAGACGAGGATGAGTCCGTAAGTGAGAGTGAGGAGGAGCGGTCGGCGGACGAGGATGCGAGTGACGCGGAAGACGGTGATAAGGTTCGCCCTCTTGCTGGCTGTTGTTGCGGCCTTCGTCGCTGACGTGCCTAATGCGCAGGCTTCGAAGGGCGGCATCAAGACCAAATACGACCGCATGTTCGCCCGCAAGTCGCAGACCGTCCTGTCCGATCACTACAACAAGGTCATCGACCGCGACGAAGATAACGACGCGCTCATCGGGGGCGCCGAAGACGGTGACGAGGACGACTTCATCACCATCAAGCGGCGTGACCACGAGCTGAACGAGTCGGAGCTACCGGCTTCGAGCTTCCTCTCGAAGCGCAAGCTCAAGCAGGGCATGTCGAAGAAGGCCATGCTCAAGACGAAGGGAAACTCGACCAAGCTGGTGTTTGACGATGAGGGCGCCGCGCACGAGGTCTACGAACTTGGAGACGAGGAGGACTTTGCCAAGCTCGGCAAGGCTGAGGACTTGCAGAAAGCTTTTGTTGCAAAAGAGGGCGCCGAGTTGGCGAGGCAGGACGTGCTCGACAAGCAGCGTCAAAAGGAGAAGCGGCAGGAGAAGAAGCGCAAGCGGCGCGATATGGAGCGTGGGGTGCGTGGAGGTCCCCTGGCAACCTTGGCTTGCCCGTTCACTGACCGGCGTTTCACCCGCAGGGTCCCTCGTACGGAGACGATGGCGCCGAGTTCGAGCCAGCTGGCGAGATCATCCACCCCGACTTCTCCGAAATCGACTTCTCCGACCGAGACGACGCCACTGATGAGCCTGCCGAGCGACCGGTGCGCGCACCCGTTGCGAAGAAGCAGCGGAGAGCGAGGTTCGAGGAGGAGGACGACCAGCCGGAGGCGAAGAAGCCCAAGGTCGACCTGGAGGCTTTGGCGTTGCAGGCTTTGTCGAGGCGGTGATCCCGCTGTCAATCGTTCTTTTGCATCCCCAACAATGTTGCCACATTGTCGTTACTCGTGTCAGTGAGCGGAGTGGTGGTGCTTGCAGATGTGAGCGGAAGCTACTCGCTCTTTCCGCCCTTCTTGCTCTCCTTCTTCGCCAAGTACGCCATCATTCTCTGCACGTCCTGGTTCGTCTTTTCCGCGTCCGTCATGTTCTCCCGCCGATCGGCCGCCTTGGCCTGGTACTTGGCTTTCTTCTGCTCGTGCGCGAAACACGGAACGTCAGCACACGTAGCGAACGAGGGCAACGGCTTGGAACGCACCGCCTTCCGCTTCTCCTCCACCTCGGCAGCCTTGTCCATCTCGAGCAAATCCTTGACACTTGGGCCCGATCCGGACAGGCCTTCGAGCCGCATCGCCGCCTCCTTCTCCTCGCCCTCATCACCTTCGTCGCCATTTCCGGAGCATGTTCTTCGGCTTCGCTTCGCCTCCGCAGCCGCTGCATCCGCCGCAGCTTGCTTCGCCGCCAGATCCGTCACGGCATTGGGCGCAGTCGACGTCGAGAATCGCGGGTCGTCCTCGTCGTCATCGTCGAAATACCTGCGCTTCGCTGCTGACATTGCTACTTGTGGTGGAGGCGTCGCCGCAGGCTTGGTCGGTCTCAAGTCGGCATCGTCGTCCGAGTCGTCCGAGTCGAATCCCTTGTATTCGCCGGCATCGCCGAAGATGTCCAAGTCGTCATCGATGTCTTCAGGCGCAGGCTGCGGCGGCAGGGGCATTGGAGGCGAAGACGGTCCCTTTTTCGCAGGCTGCGCTTCCGCCGCGGCAGGAGCAGGAGCAGGCGCGACCTTCTTCTTCTTGCGCTTCTTCTTCTCGCCCTCTCCTGCCGCCCCGCCAACCGCCTTCCACTCACTCCCAGCACCCGCAGATCCCTTACCCTTGCCCTTCTTGTCGCCACTGCCAGCGCCAAGAGGTTTGAACCGCGGGTCCTTCTCGACGGGCGGGGAAGCGCTCGCAGCTTGTCCGCCCCGCATCGCCTTCAGCTCGGCTAACAACTCGTCCCTCGTCTTCCTCTTTGCACCAATCGACGGAGTCGCTGGCGGAGCAGTTGCAGCCGACGTCGAAGGTTCAGGCGCAGCGGCAAGAGCAGCCTCAAGTTCGTCTTCGACATCGCCGAGCTCTTCATCTGCCTTCTTCGACTGCTCGTGTTTGTTGCGCTCGAGGAGAGCCATGTCAAGGCCCTTGACGAGGATCGAGTGTTTCGCATCGCCTCCCTGAGGAGCAGAAGAGCGGATCGAAGTCAGCATGCGGCATGGAAGAGAGCGCGAATTGATAGAGCGCACCAGATACTTCATCTGAGTTTCCAGAGTGTCCTTGTCGATGCCCTCCGAACGGGCCTTGAAGTCCTGCAGGCGCAACAACGGGGTCAATCCGCCGTCTCGGAAAGCGAGAGACTAGCAGTGCACTTCGAGCAGCTTCTCCGCCTCCGCAAAGTCTCCCTCCTTGCCCAGCCTCCGCTCTGCAGCCCTGTCACGGTAGACGGACCCATCTGGCGCGCGCTTAGGCTTGCGGGCGGTCTTTCGAGGCTTGAAGTCGGTCGAGAGCTCCTTTGCGTCGGCGCTGCGGGGTTACGTTCGCATCGTCAGCGCCCTCAGCAGTCTCGTCTGACACAGTGGGTGGACTCACGCAGTCGGCGCGGGTCGTTTCGGCGGCGCCTGTCCGAATCGCGTGCGGGATGAGGAGGGGGTCGAGGATGACGACGGATGGGCGGGGGTCGCGAGCAAGTGTCTGAAAGCGTCCTGGTCCATCCCAGCAGAGGTTCAGCAGAGTCAGTCCCGAGCAGAGCGGTGAACGGTGGCGGGTCGACGGCGAAGAGGTTGGATTCGCTCCGACAACCTCTCACCACCTCGCAAACTCGCTCAAAATGGTGAGTGGCAGCGCTGGATAGCCCGAATAGGTTCGCAGTAAGCTCACACCGTGCTCACCCACCTGCAGGACAAGATCAAGGAGGTGCGCCCGCGCCCCGTTCTCCACCCGCGTCCATCGTCGCTTCACACGCTCATCCCGCCCGCTTCTCCCCCGTGCAGCGCCTCGCTTCCCTCCGTGCAGAGGCAGACACCGCTGTGGCGCGCGCGGAAGAGTGAGTCGTCCTCTGAAGAGATCTGTAGGCGGAGATGGACGCCTTGGGTCGCGTCACCACCGGCGGGGAAGAAATTCGCCAGCACGGGGTTCTTGCCGCCTAGCGATCGGGTGGCGCTGTGAGGCAGTGTCGAGAACACCCACTGACCGGCTTGCAACTCGCGCAGTGCCGAGGGCAAGAACAAGAAGCTCGAACTCGAGCTGATGCAGAAGGACCAGGAGATTGTCTCTTTGCAGCACAAGATCGCCAACCTCGAGGCCGACCTTGACAAGGCCGAGCAGAAGCTGTCCGAGGCCAAGGGCGCGAACGAGGACGTCGAGAGCCACCGGTCCGCCAACGAGACGCTCACGAGGAAGGTTGCATTGCTGGAGAGCGAGCTCGACAATGCCGAGAAGCAGCTGCGCGAGACGACCGACAAGTGCGTGCCGACTCCCTCTGCCGGGCTGCCCCGCCCTTCGCGACGCGATGGCGGATTGACACTTCTCTTCTCTCGCAGGCTCCGACAGGTTGACGTCAAGGCGGAGCACTTTGAGCGCCAGGTCGCCCGTATCGAGCAAGAGAGGGACCAGTGGGAGAAGAGGTGCGAGGAGGCGCAGGAGAAGTACAACAAGTCGAAGCAGGAGCTCGACGAGGTGCGTCTGGTCCCTTCCGTGCCCTGCTCGCACGGCTGGCGACGTCCCTTGTTGGATGAGGACGTGCTGACGAATGGCGGCCACATGTTACAGCTCGCCCGCGCGATGGAGGACATCTAGATGTCTTCGCTCGCCCTGACGCTTTCCGCCTCTTTATCCTCCTCGGTCCTGCCTCTGCAGTTCCCTTCCACCGCCTCATATCCCGCTACGTGGTACCCCTCGCAACCCCTTCCTCCGTGCGTGTCGCAGCAGCAGCGCTTGCGTGATTTTTTCCCGGTCGTTCTGTAACCCATTCAATTCCTTCGATTCGCCGAGAAAAGCCCATCGCGGTGCACAAAAAGCTAATTACGACACGCTCCGCCACCTTCTAGACTACTGTTAAATTCGCGCCTGCGTCTATTGCTCCTTGAAGATATAGTTTCTCGTCAACGACTCGCTCACTTCGCTGACGACGTCCGGGACGACGCCCTGTCGCACGCCGACCATGTACGCCACGGCGACGACTGCAAAGCCGAGCGTCCATCGCAGGGCGTAGATGAAGTCTGCAGAGCGTGCGGGGAGAAGGTGAGTGAGCGAAACGAGAGAATCGAGCGAAGATGTGGAGCAGCGCACCTCCCACGCCATACTCGACCTTCTCCCCCTGAGACCACTTCCCCCAAGCCTGTTCCGCCTTTCCCTCCTTCAAGAACTCGAACCTCGCGCGATGATTCAAGATCTTGGCCGTCGGGAGGTGATAAACCAGCAGATTCGGCACGCCAAGGACGTTCCAGGTGTCTGCGAGGTAGACGCGCGAGTAAGGGCGGAGGTAGAGCTCGCCCTTGGGATCGGAGTGGTGCACTTCGTCTTCGAGGTCGGGGTCGCCGGCGAGGAGGAACGGCTCGAGGGGCGTCTGAGGCTCGGCGGGCGTGTCGGGTGTGGGAAGTGGAGTGGACATATTCGAGCCGTCGTTCCATCTGCATGAGCGGATGGGTCAGGTGCGTCTGCCGAGATGGAATGGAAGGAGGCGCCTGAACTGGCGGAACTCACTCCATCGCCAGCCATGGCTGCTGCCGCGTGTTCGCCTCGTACGACGCTTCGTTCGAGTCAACAGAGACATAGACAACCTTGCACTGGTGCGGATGTCGCCGTGCGAACGTCGCTACGAGGTCGAACGGTTCTCGGACTGAACCCGGCCATGTCGCGCTGCGGAGAAGTCCAGGTGAGCTGGGTCTCGTGCACACTGTTGCAGGGGAGGAAACGCACCCGAAGAAGAAGAGGACAACCTTGGCTTCTCGGAACTCGTCCACGAGGTTCACTTCGGCGCCGTATCCGTTTCGCAGCCTGAGTCGCCGGATGAGCGGATCAGGGTGGGAGTATGTCTCCTTCGGTGGTCGGTACGGCATCGCAGCGCCTTGCTTGAGCGACGAGCGTCTTCTTTTCGCGGCTGGTCGGGGTGCGGTCGTTGCGGGGGCCACGGCTGGTGAGGACGAGAATGGCGACTCGTCGAACGAGACGGTCTTCTGCGAGGGCGAGTTGGGTGTCGGGAGAGAGTCTGTGGGAGCGTCCAGCGTGCTCGGCATCGTCGCTCGAGCTCAGTCAGTGTTGGTTAGCAAGCCGAGCGAGTCGACCTTGGTCTCGGACTTCGTCAACAGGCAAGTCCCGCTTCAACTCGCTCAAATTGCTGCCCTGACGAGTTTGACAGAGTGCTAAGAACGCTGCAGACCGATACCGGGTCGATCGCGTTCAGCCGGCCTCGCCGTGGCAGTAGACGACCTCGTCACCTCACCCTCATCTTTGAAGGGCGAGACACGCTTGCACAGGCCACGCAGGCCACCGTCGACGATCTGAAGGTCGTCAGAGAGCACGCCAAACTCTGCACCGCCCTTGAAACGCGTCTCGGTTCGAACCGCAAGGCGACTGGCAAGCCACCTTGGAGGGGAGAAGACGGCCCTGACCCAGTCACCCGCGCAAGCTTGCCAGCCTCCTTGACCTGCTCATCTGACGACCATTCATCTGCTGGAACCTACGCTGTGTGATCGCTGCTGTGTCGACGCCGCTCCGTATCCTCGAGTTACACCTTGCGCGTCCACATTCCGCCTGACGCCCTCTCCGGCGGCCAATCCACCTGCAGCCGACACCACAGTCTCCAACAATGTTCACCTCGCCGACCTCAGAACCCGAGTCTGTGGATTCCCTCCGATCCGCCCTCTCAGACGCAGACGAAACCGCCAAGTCCGCACGACTCCTCTTCTCGCCCGCCTCAGCCAAGACGAACGGGACTGGCGCGACAGGGTCGACGGAGCCGATGGGAGCGGCTTCTCGGTCTCTTATTGGATCGGTCGTTGGACGGGAAGGACCGGACAGTGTCTTGCACGACGTCTTCTTCGCTCCGACGGCCGACCAGGCAGCTACCGCCGACCGTATTGCGGCGTTCGCGCGTTCGCCAGCGCAGTCGGAGATGTCATGGGATAGGCTCGGCAGCGGCGCTGTGAGCTCGCCTCGCCTCGGTCCGCCTTTCGTCCAGCTGCCGACGCCTGAACCCGAAGAACTTCTGGACTTCCGTACCGCTTCGCAGGCGTATGCGGCTGAGCGAGAGCAGAACAGCGCTGTTGTTGATGTCGCAGACGCCGTCCACATCAAGGAAGAGTCGGACGACGAAGCGGATCAACTCGCTCTCGCCGGCTGCGACGCTCCGGCGGCCGTCGACAACGCCGCCGATCGCCTTACGGACAGTCAAGAAAACGTTTTGCTCGCTCAGAGCGTCACGCGGAGCCAGAGCGACTTTTCGCACTGGCTCGAGGAGACCCTACGGTTGGCCAAAGGAGACGGGACTTCGACGGTGAGCTGCGTCGCGAGCATCTCGAGAGACGAGAGGGGCTGAATCGCTTCGATTATACGCAGATCGAGAGCGACGATGCGCTGTCGTCCATCATCGAGGCAACGAGGCACGCGCACTTCGTTTTTCCGTCGAACGCTTCGCAGTCATGCCCGGCGAGCGAGGCGGTCGTCCTTCCGGAGGAGGACACCACCATCAGTACGGTGCGCTCAGGAGCGGAGGAAGTGACGGTCGAGACGCCTGCGAAGGGATCGGTTGCTGCCGAGGACGAGGATGTGACCGAGGTCTCGGAGGTCGACGAGAAGTTCGTTCCCAGCGCCGTCTTTGTGAAACCCAGACCATCGCTGACTTTCATCCGCACAGGCTCGATACTCCCGCTTTGCCTGGTTCGTCGAATCTTGGCTGGAAGCTCCTTTCCCTGTCACTCGCCGCCGCTCTCGCATTCACTCGGCCCCGACTCCACACCGACCACCATAGCTCGCCACAAGTCGACATCGAGCCGACCCGCGTTGTCCACTACGTCCCTTACAACGAGACGGCCAGCGTTAGCCACTTCGCAACGCCTATCCCAGTCGGCTCGACCCTCTCAGTACCCCTCTACGCTCTCCTCGTGCCCGCCATCCTCGCCGGTACGGTCGTGGCTATTTCCCTCACCCGACGTACTCAGGCGTTAAGATCGTCTCGCCGTCGCTGCTCGAGCGCAACCACGCGCTTCGACCGGTCACGCGAGACATCGCCTCTCCTCGACCTGAACGGCGACGACGCGCTCGAAGGTCGTCGTCTTCTTGCGGTCGGCGTCGAGCATTACGGGACGAGTCGCCTCAGCCAGGCTATCGACACCTTCTCGACCGTCCTCCAGCTCGCCTGCGCAACCTCGGACAAGGCGCTCGCAGCCGAGTGGCTCGGCCGATCCCTCTACCGTCTCGCGCGAGCGGACGGAAACGATGCGGAGAAGCTGCAGCAGGCTGCTCAGGCTTTCGAGCGGTCGATTCGCCTCGACGTCGGTCGTGCCAGCCCGAGAGCAAGTCTCGGTCGCGTCAAGTACCGCCTTCGCGACTATCAGAGCGCCGTCACTGCGCTTCAGGCGGCCAACAAGCGTGATGATCAGCTCGCCTTTGCGCACGAATGGCTCGCCAAGGCGCTCGCTGAGTGTCGGCCTTGCCAACCTGAACTCGTCGAGCATCACCTCCGCAAGGCTATCGAACTTGACTCGACCTCATACACCGCTCTCGCCTTCCTCGGCGACTACATCCACTCTTTGGGCAACGGTAGAACCCCTGAAGCGAAGGACCTGCTCGGGCGCGCCGTTTCGCTGAGGAACGACTATCCCGCCGCACACGCTCGACTCGCCTTCATCGCCAACGAGCAACTCGAGCCGGAGAAGGCCGCCCACCATTACGCGTCTGCTATTGCTACGCGATACACTGGTCTGCGTGATCCAGACATGATGCGTGCTTGCGAGGAAGCCATCGACGGGCTAGCCGGTTACCTAGCATGGTGCTTCACCACGCCGCCTCGTTCGCCTGCCCGACTCCAAATTCTCCGACGAGCGGTCCAAGCACACACGAACGACGACTTCCTCGCTCTCCTTCTCGCCATCCACCTTTCGCCGGCTCACCCCGCCAACGCGTCTCCCGCACTCGTCGACCGCGAAGCCACCCTCGCCCGCCGCGCTGCTCGCTACACCGTCAGCGAAGACCTCGTCGCGCACGGACTCTGGGCGCTCGCATTGACGGCGGTCCGGAAAGACGAGGAGGCCGAGGCGGTTTACGCGAGCTTCTGGCGCGAGGTCGTCCGCAGGCGGTCGGTCGCCTTGTGCAAGAAGGGTGAGGAGACGACGGCGGAGGAGAGGGAAGAAGGGCGGACGCTCGCTTTCCTGGCAATGGCGTTCTTCGAGCTGAAGCGGAGGGAAGAGCCGGAAGCGGTTGCTATTGGCGGATCCTCCGTCGAGAAGGTGAAGCGGACGCCTCGACGACGTTCGTGCAAGCGGGAGGAGACCCCGACCCCCGCCAAGGTCGCTGTGGAACCTCGCAGGAGTCCGCGGAACAAGGCTTGAAAGGAGGATACGAACGAGACGGACTCTTGGACCAACGACTCTCACGGAATCGACTTTAATTCATACGATCTTTTGCAATACCTTACGTACTACGACGAACTACTGCGAGGCGTACCTGACGTTGTAGCCCGTCTTTTCCTTGCCGTCCGCGGGAGCGGTCCATTCGTCGAGGAAGCGGAGGATCTCCTCACTCCACTTGATTGCGTTCGATGGGTTGAGGACGAACTGCGTAGAGTGTGCGTGAGCATGAGAGGTTAGCGAGCGTGAGGGGCGCAACGTACATGGTTCTCGGACGGGAAGATAAGGAGGCGAGAGGGAATGCCCCGGCGCTGCAGGGTATTGAATGCTGCCAGGCTCTCGCTCTCGGTCAAGCGGTAATCTTTACTGCCGTCTGTCGTGCCAATGAACGTGATCAATCGAAGAAGAAAGGGAGAAAGAAAGCCGGACGTACGGATGACCAGCATCGGGGTCTTCCAGTTCTGGACGTGCCTGCTCGGGTCCCACTTCTGGTAAATTTCAGGGGACTCCCAAGGCGTACCGCCGAATTCGCGCTCGGGGAAGTACCTGTCAAAGCGGGAAGTCAGCATGGCAAGGACAGGGCTCGGCGTTTGGAACGACGCACAGCTCTTCCGTCGCGGCCCAGATGGTGCTGGTCGAATAGGCGCCGTCGTGGTTTACGAAGCACTTGAAGCCGAGCTGGTCGTTGTGGCCCTCCATCCTGCAGAGTGAGCGAAGACCGTCAGCCCAGACGATCTTCTCGGCCAAGGTCTCGTTCGTGCGGGACCCACTACTCACCAATTCATCATGAATCCCCCGTAAGACGCTCCTGCGGCTGCCTAGGTGTTCGGTACAAGCGTTAGCGGCGCACTTCGGAAAGAAAAGGTGACGCTGGGCGTACCATCCGGTCGGCGTCAATCTCGGGGAACATCTTTTTGACGAATTGAAGACCGGCCACGAGGTCCTACGAGTGTTACGTGTCAGTATGATGCCACACAGAACCTGTGAAGACCCCGCGAACTCACCCGGAACGGCGCGCCTCCCCAGTCGTGCTTGATAGCATCACAGAACTTCTGGCCGAAACCGGTCGAGCCGGTGCGATTAACCAGTACCGTGATGTAGCCGTGACCTGCCCACGCGTTGGGGTTCCCTGCAGAGACGGGCGGAACTCAGCAAAATCGGAAACACCAGAGAGAAGGGCAGAACGGCTTACATCGAGTCGACCACGAGTCCGTCCACGCCGATTGCGGCCCGCCGTGAGCTAGGAACGCCAACGGCCACTTCTTGTCCTTGAGCTGCGGGTCGAGAGACTCGCCCTTCTGCTTTGCCAGCCTGACCTTCTCGACCTCCGGAGGGAAAAGGATCCATCCGTGAATTGGGTGTCCCTTGTCGCCCGCGAACCAGAACTCTTCGCCCCTCGAGAGGGACTTGGATTCGTGGAGGTTCTTGGTGAGCGAGGCGAGAGGTGTGAGAGAAGTCATAGGCGGAGCGGAGACGTTGTCCGAGTTGGAGACATGGAGGAGGGAGAGCTGGTTCGGCGCGGTGTGGCTGTTCCACGTGAGGAGGATGGACGAGTTCGAGAGAGGCGAGACGTGCGCGACAGCGTGTCCGGAGGTGAGAGGGACAGGCTCCTTGAGCGAAGTCGACGAGGAGACGTCGAGCTCGAAGACCTTGACATGCGCCTGGTCCTCCGCCTCGAGGAAGAGCTTGTCGCTCTTCGGTGCCCAGACGATCTTGCTCGGGCTGCGGTCCCACTCGCCCGAAGCCTCCCACCTCTTGCCGCTCTCGATTTCGAAGATCATGACACGGTTCCTGTCCGCCTCGTAGCCGTCCTCGCGCATCTCGAGCCACGCCGCGCGCTTTCCATCCGGCGAGAGAACAGGCGACGAGCATGCGCCCTGCGTACCGACGGTAATGGCGCGTGGTTCGGCGTCTGCAGTGGTGCGAGGCGAGAGCGGGACGAGGTAGACCTGCGTGCGGGTGTGCCACGCAGGGTTAAGGTGAGGGTCCTTGGCATGGAAGAGGAGGTGCTTGGCCGAGAAAGAGAAGTCCGAAGCGCCGCCGAAAGGTCCGACGGGGCATTCGAGAGGAGTGCCCCTGAGCGGGCTGAAGACTTCCGGGCGTGCGGCGGTCTCTTCCGAAGCGACAGAAGCCTGCGTCTGAATGCTCCACCGTCCCTTGGGCGGCTCGACGAGCTCGAACTCCTCGAGCGAAGCCTCAGACTGGTTGCTGCCCGCCTGGTCGGTCGCGTCCGAAGCCCTCGAGAGCCTGACGAAGTGCAGCTGCTTCTTCTGGTCGGCAGTCGGCTTCCACTCGTCCCAATGACGCACGAAAAGCTCGTCGTAGACGAGGGCGTCCGAGCCGGCGGCCTTCTCCTCGAGCTTCTTCTGCTGATCGTGAACAGTAAAGATGGTGCCATCGGGGAAGACCGTGGCGGAGAACGCCAGGACGGCCTCTTCCCTCGAAGACTTGTCGCCGTGCGAGATGTGCGTGATCGTCAAGTCGCCGATGCTGAGAGAGCGAGAGTGTGAGCTTTCGGAACAAGTCGAGGGAAGTTCCCGGTGGGCTCACGCGACGGGGAATTTTCCGACGCAGTACTCCTCCTCCGTGTCGACGTCCTTTGCCCAGACTTCGGTGCCCTTGCCACCCTCCTGCTCGCTCCACTCCTTCGCCTTCTTCGAGAACTCGTCGTCGCTCAAATCCTGCGGGTGATCAACGCGCTCGCCGTGTTCGCCCTTAGCGGCAACCTCGTCCTTGGGCACCGCGGGGCGGAGGAACGCGATCGTGCGGTCGTCGAGCCAGGCGGCATCGGTCGAGGCGAGTGACCCTAAGACCTTCTTCGGCTCGACAGTGTTGGAAAAGTCCTCGCTCGATTTGGCCGATGCGCCAGCCTGCTTCGCCGACTCGATATCGACGACGAAAATCGATCGCTCCGTGCGACGCTTGCCAAAGTCGAATTCGGTGGACGGCCAGAGGGCGAGCAATCCGGAAGGGTTGGCAACACCCGCGTCTGGACGGGGGAGGCCAAGGATGTCTTTTGGGGTGATGTTGCATCCGGGCGAGAGTTTGAGTGGGGGCATGGCGCGTGTGTGCAGTCGCGGAGTGCTGTTCGCGTCCGAAGGTGGGGCGGGGGAACAACGAGGAGAGGACGGGTGATTGAGCTGGTCGCAGTAGCTTGTTCTGTCGATAGCAGTGGTCTTCAGTGAGCAGTCCTGGAGCAAGCCTGTCGCAGCGATGGTCGAAGGAGGTTCAACGTTCGACCGCGTGCATTCGCGGACCGGCGGCTGCAAAGGTGGAGGCTGCCCTCGTTGACCGCGCCGACAAGCTGGACAGACACTCCTGTACCTCCGAAACTGTGTCGAACGAGCGCAGACCCCGAGCGCGGCCGCAAGGGCGGAGGGTTGCGTCGACGCTTTTCTCGCCCCGACGGAAACGACGAAGGCGACTGCTCGTAGACGGGGGATGCAATGCATAGTAGACAGGAAAAGAACAGTCCACGTCGATCGTCGATAAAGGCACAACCCTCGACTGACCCCGAGCCTTCACTTCAGCTTGAAGCAATCTCTCGATATCCCTTGCGCTCCGTACGCCGCAGCATCCCTCAACAGCTCGACTTTTCTCGCCGTCGCATGCTCAGTGCTGATCTCGAAGAGCGTGCAGAGATTGAAGAGGATCGTTGGCGCGTTGTAGGCGACGTGTGGGTGTGTCGAGAGGAGGGAGGTGAGGAGCGTAGTAGCCTGGAAGTGCACGTTCGTGAGTGGAAGTGCACGTGCACGAGAGGACGAGACCCACTTCTTTGACGCGAGCGAGATAGAGGAGCACAACGGCCAGATTCGTACGAGTCTGCCCAAGAGGCGATGTCAGCGCGACTTGCGACAACGGCTTCGAGATTTTCGCGCGCGCATCGACATCTTGCGGATCCTCATCAGCTAACCGGCGCAGCTCTGCCTCCGCCTCGACATACTTGCCATCCGCTACGTCTCGCAGAACTTGCGTGCGCCGCCGGGTTTTGTTCGGGTCTTCGGCTGGTAGAGACGAGAGCGAGTGGTCGAGGCTGCCCATGTCGCCTGTGGAGATGCTGAGGCGGCACAGAGTGGAAAGTATGGCGGGAGAAGGAGAAGTCGGAGAGGACAGGAGGGAGAAGGCGGAAGGCGAAGCCTATAGACGCGAGGACCTGGTCGATTAAGCACGGGCAAAGCGCGAACTTGGGTAGCCCACCTTGAGCTCCGACAGTAAACCTGCCAGCATCACCCCTAACCGCGCAACCCGACCACTCCATAGTCGCTCGTCCTCCTCCGTGCCTTCCTTCTTCGCCGCCCACAGCGTCTCCTTACAGCTCCGTATCAGTATCGACATCAGCTCTACCGACCGGCGCGCCTGCCCTTGCAAGCTGGGCAGGAATGCGACGAGAACGTGAAGGTCGAATGGTACGGCCGGGTGGAAGAGCGGGACGTTGGCTTCGCTGGCTTCGCTTATTTCGGGAACCTGAACTGGACCGAAGCAGGAAGATGGAGGAAGGAGGGAGGTCACGGAGGCGAGTTCGGCCTCAAGAGGCTGGATCAGGCGCAGGCGGACAAGGGCTTGGAGGCGCAAGAGCCAGTGCTGCAGGGACGGATAGACTGGTCAACGCAAGCCAGACTATTTGGCTAAAGAAATGCACCGAGAGGATGTAGGTAGTCTGTTCGGGGGGTGCCTGCGTGATGGCATCGTAACAATACCGAGCAACGCCTCGCCAGTTGTGCGTGAACTGAAAGGAAAACGTTAGCACTGTCCTGCACATTCGGTGGTACACGTACTATCAGCTCGTCAAGGGTCTTCCCATGCCAGTCCCCGGAGAGATCGCGGGCTGGCCGGTGTTCCGGTCGAAGGTATTTCTCGAGGAGCAGGGAAACGTCGTCACTCTGCGAGGGGTACAGTTTTGACCGACGATTGCAACAAGTGAGCGGGATTACACACCTCTGGAAGCCTTAGAAACAGTTCCCGCGCCGTCAGACCCGCTATGTACAGCTCAGACACGCTTCCCTCTGCCCCGACTTCCGCCTCGACCGCTGTGCTGGTAGACGCAGCGACAACCGGCGGGTTCGCGGCGGCGGTACGAGCTGTCGTGCTTCTTGGTACAAAGGCAGCCTGACCTTGTAGGTCCCTGAGCGTATCTGTCAGCGATTGTTGCCGGTTGATCGAAGGAGGGGAGGCGGGAACAGGAAGACGGCGAGAGCCCGCTGATGGCGGAAGGCGTGTGAGTGCAGATGGTGCCGCTGTCTGAAACGGTACAGATGCGGTCGAAACACACTCTGTGGGTGGTAGCAGAGGAAGGGATGGCGATTGAAGCGAGGTCGACTGATGAGGAGGTGGGGAGACGGTATACGGCTGCGTTTCAGCCGCTGAAAGCGCAGGGGTGCCAGTTTGCATCTTGGGGAGCACGTCCAAGCAGTTCACTAGCCGTGCGGGGCTGCCGAGCTGTGTGTGAGCCGCCTGAACTCGTCTTCGCGGCCCTGGGCGTTTCTGACTGCCGCACAGACAACTTTACCTCGTTCAAGGACGTGCTGCTGCTTCTGAGGAAGACGCTTGTAACTCGTAACTGCCTGCGGTGACGCGTGCACGGGCTCCAGCGGTGTCGAACGGTCCCGTCCGCTCGATACTAACTCGGCAGGCTCACTCAACCTCTGGCAACACGGCGGGGCCGGTCGAGACGGCGCGAGGGACGTGAGGATGCAGAGAGGTGGACAGACCGCGCGCGGTTACCACGATTACACGCGCACGAGCGGCGACTACATCGACATATCCGGCCCTCCCTCCTCGCCCGGCAGACCCTTCACCATTCCGACTGCGAACGGTACTGGTCCAGGTGACCGTCACATGCCCGGTCAATCGACCGTCGCCTCGTCAAGCTTTCACGCCCCCGCATACAACGCCTACGGCAATGTTGCACCGAATCCTACGCCTGGTCTTTGGGGACATTCAGGCAGCATGAGGGACACTCGCGGCGGTGGCTACGGTCGCCAACATGACGATGGCTGGGAGGCGTTCGTGGATCCGCGCGGAGGTCGACGCGGTGGCAGGCAGGCAGGGAACGAGGACCGCTACAAGGAGAAGGCGCTCGCTCGGGCCCAGGTTCGTCTGCCGCGCGCCTCGTCCGATTCGCCGAACGAGAAGGCGGCGAAGGAGCGCAAGGCCGCGTACGACTCCGCCAACACGGCGGATGCGGTCGCCGAGCAGGTGGCGAAGAGGCGGCAGGAGGATATCAAGCAACGGGCGCTCGCGAAGGCTCACAAGGCCGTTCTCGCAACGAAGACCGAACAAGATCGCGCGCTCACTGCTACCGAAGTTCTCCTCAACACGAAGAAAATGCGTCAACAGTCGACCGAGTCCAGCGCGACCAAGGCGAAGCGGAAGGACAGCCAGGATGCCACGTCGGAGAAGGACAAGGGGAAGGAGAAGGAGAATGACAAGGAGAAGCGGAGGAAGAGCGTGGACAAGGGCAAGGGCAAGGCTCGGGCGAGCGATCAGGAGATCCTCGAGTGCGTCCCGAGCCTCCTTACGTGCATCATGTTGCGCCTCGTTGACGCTCTCGCACCTGCAGCCACTACTACACGCGCGAGAACAGGCCGTCGAAAAGCAAGAAACGAAGCTCGTCGCAATTGGAGGCCGGTCCGAGCAAGCTGAAGAAGGCGCAGGGCGGTCGCGACGGGTTGGCCGACATGGACAGCGACGGCAGACTATCGACGCCTCCGTCCTCGATCCGTCGTTTGCCGAGGAGGAAGGGCAAGGGGAAGGGCAAAGAACGGACGAGGAGCGACGGCGCCGTGCTGGTCGACGACTCGGAGGAAGACGTCGAGATTTTCGAGAAGGAGAAGACGCTCGAGGAGCTGTTCAAGCAGGAGCGCGAGGAGGCGGCCGAGGCAGCTAGGGCGGAAAGGGGCGAGAGCGCTTGGCCGGAGGCCACGCAGGCGCGGCTCAGATTGCGGACGGATCGGCTCGACTCGCCTGATCCGCTTCTGGAGAACGACCGTGCGCCCGTCCGGTCCTTCCTTTGGCTCGCCCGCTCACTCAGATCCTGCAGAGCATGTCGCCGATCCCGACACACTCTGTCCCTTCTGCGACGGCCCTCTTCCGGACGAGCCGAGCGACGAACTCGTTCGTCTCAAGCGCTACTTAACTAGGAACCCGGACGCCGACCGTCGACCGACCATGAAGAACCGAAAAGCCATTCGCCTGCCGAATCACGTCGTCGCCACAGCAGCCTTCTGCCAGCGTCACCGCAACGAGCGCGAGGTCATTCCCGAAGGCCTCGCCAACGGCTACCCTCGGAACATCGACTTCAACGAGTTGCCGAAGTGCGTTGAGCGCTCTCCACGAGCTTCCCAAGCGATGCTGATGTCTCCCTTGTCAAACAGACGCATCAGTCGCTTGCTGTCCGAGCACTTGCGGAGCGTCCTCATGGGCAACATCGCGACACCCTTTCTCGAACCGGCTCTCGTGCGCGTCGAGGGTGCCGGAAGGAGGCGCAATGTCATCGGCGAGTACGGCAGCTTCGACATCGAGGAGCCTGGTTAGTGCGTGTTCGCTCCCTTTTCTAGCTTGAGGACGGCTTGCTGACTCACTTTTTTGGTGCGCAGTTACGGTCCTCGCGGTCTCGAGGTCATGTTCGCGACGATCAAGCGCCTCTTCGGCGAAGACATGCCTCTCCTCACTGCCCGCCGCACTCACCCTCTCGACGTCAACTACTACGTCCGCCGCGTCCTCGTGCCCGAATGTGCCGTCGAGCTCATTCGCCATGATCTTGGCTACGCTCAAACCACGCGCGAGCGGGCCGAGGAGATCAGGGAGGACAGTCGCGCATACGGCAAGGCTGTCTTCCCGTCTGAAGCGGACATGGCGGACATGGCGGACATGGCGGACATGGTGGACGACGGCCGCGGCATGACAATGAGTCACGAGAAGAAGAAGCGCTCGAGGTCGGAGGGCATCAGCGCGAAGCAGCCGGAGAAGAAGCACCACGTCAAGATCGTCGAGTCGGACGCGGAGGACAGTTCGTCGCCTTCGCCCGTCAAGCCGATCAGCCGCCCCGCGTTCCGCCAGCCGAAGCAGCTCAGGACGGCCAAGGATGGCGCCGGCAGCGCGGCCTCATCGTCTGCTTCGTCCTCCAAGTCGCTCGCCAAGGCCACCGCACTTACCATAGCGTTTTCCGAGTCCGAGGCCGACAGACGGCCTGCAGCCGCGCAGCGACCCCGCAAACTGCCAAGCATCTCATCCTCCGGCCTCTTCGACGACTTTAAGCGGGTCGTCGACGAATCCTCATCGGAATGCTCCGCCTCCTCTTCGTCCAGCGAGGACGAGCTGAAGGAGGTCTCGATCGAGTTCGACTTCGCCAAGCGGAACGCTCGAGCGAAGAAGGAGAAGGCTAATGAAAAGAGGAAGAAGGCGGCCGCCCAGGGGGCGAAGACGAGGAAGGCACGCAGGGAGCGCGGGAAGGAAACGGTCCTCAGTTCGTCCGAGTCCGATTAACCCCCGCCCGGACGGATCGCATCACTTGTTCTTTTTCGTTCACTTTCGTTGTTGCCATAGTCTCTTGCGTCGTGGCATCTCGCATCTTTCTCCGGATTCGCTGGCTGGAGAGGGGAGTTATCGAGTGTTGCAGCAAGCGTTCTCGACCTATCAGGCGTGCGTACGGCACTACAACAGCTGTACAGTCCCCCCTTACGCCCTACTCCTGCTCCTCCTGCAGCATTGACACAAGCTCGTGCGTCTCCGACAACAACGCGTTGAGTATAGCCTGACCTTCGGGGATCGACCCATCCCGTCCCTCGAACTTGCCGTCTTTGCGAAGCGAGTCGATCTGGTAAAGCGCGAGCTGGAAGGGGTAGAGGTCGCGCGCCGTGAAGGGTCCCCCTTGCTTGGCAACTTCGATAAGACATCGCTTGATGGTGTTGAGTTTCTGCACGAGCGATGGAGTGAGCGAACAATCCCGAGAAAGAGGTTAGGGGCGACATACATTCGCGACGGGCATGAGCTCCTCCGATACCGGTTCACTCGACACCATCAGGCGATAGCACAGACCGTAACACCGTCGCAGAAGGTACAGCAGCACCTGTGCCGACACTGCGCTCAGTCTCCACGTCTTGCAGACGAAGGGCGAGCACACTCACCAGTTGACCCTCTGGCACATTGCCGTCCGCATCTCGGAACTGTCCATCCGCAAGCGTCAGCCTTCGGCGAACGAAGGCGAAGTAGAGCATTGCGCACCTTCCCATCCACTCGCAGCGCATCGACCCTCGCAAGCTCGTTTTGGTAGTTGTACAAGTCCTGCGGGTGATCAAAGCGGGTCGGTATGCGACGCACGGCCGCCACAGAGCCGCGAGCAACGCACCGTCTCCCTCAATGTCCACCTATGCGTCAAGACGAGCCTCTCGAGCTGCGCCCTGATCTCGCTCAGCCTGTCGTAGATTGGCTGCAACGGACCCCTCGCAACCTGGTCCTCGCCCTCCCTCGCCTTGATGTCTTCGCAGATGTCGAAGTTGTCCTGCAGCAAGCCAGCGAGCAACTCCTGACCCTTCTCGGGCGCGAAGAACTCGCCCGATCCGGCAGGCGGTTTCTCGACGACGAACTTGCCGTCCGTGCGCTTGTCTTCGATCGTGCGGAGCTCTGCGAGGATGGGTTGGACGTCGCTGATAGAGGGGCGGGGGCGGGCGGCGATGGAAGCGAGAGAGCGGCGGAGGGTAATGAGACGTTGATGAATCGGGTAGAGCTCGACGCTCAGAGACGAGAGCGACGACGCAAGCTTCTTGACGAGGCGATCACAGACATCCCACTTGTGCAGGAGGAGCTTGTTCATCGCCGCGTCGTGCTCCATCTCCGTCGGATCGCCCTCACCTTGCAGGGGAGTGCGGCCCTCGTTGATGATCTCCTTGAGCTCAGCGAGGCGGGACTGGTACGGCTTGAGGTCGGCTTCAGTATATATGCCACTCTCGTTGACTGTGGAGAGAGTTTGTGAGCTCGCCTAGAGGCGAAACGAGGCCGGAAACAGCGTACGGTGGGTCAACAGCCTCTTCATGGTTCCCAACTGGCAGAACGCCGCCGGACTCTCCCTCGACTTGCCGATGCGGAGGAAGAAGAGTGAGAGGAGCTGTGAATAAAGGGCGAAACGACTATCAGCCCCAATCCTCACGCAACCATGAAGAGCAGAAAGGCCGCAGCACCCGCACTCACCTGGAAGACGTCGTTCAGGATCGTATCGACCCTGTTCTCCTCCACCTCTACAGGCTCATCATTCGCTCCATCGTCGCTAGTCGACGGTTTAGGCCGCGCGCGGATCTCGTTTAAGCGAGTGACTGGATGAGAGCAGTCAGCGGCGTTCGACGAGGAATCGTGCCGAGCAGCTCGCACCTTCGCTCATCACAGAGCCATAGATTGCGAGGACATCCTTGGCGCGGATGTATTCGGTGCGGTCCTTCTTCAGCGCGGTCAGGCGGTTGCGGATGCTGCAGGGGGAAGAGACGGGACCGGTGAGCGAGAGTAGTCCAACGAATCGCGAGGCCGGTCTATCCGTCTTCGTACTCCTATATGAGATTTCGGGAGCTCTGGCGCCTAACCTCCGTCCGCCCCAGGCGCTTCCCGCCAAGTAGCGCCTTTCGTCTGCCTTGAAGGTCCGGTCCTCCGTCCATGTCAAACTCGTCTAAGGTGGCCCTACGAGCACCCTCTGCAGCACCAAAGGCCCTCTGTGCATTCATGCCGAGCTCCAGCACCCGTCCCAGCACGCCTCGTCGCCTCTCGCTTCGGATGACGGACCCCCATGAACTGTCATCCACGCCTCCAAACCCTGCACCAGATTGCCCCGCACCTTCCGATGAACTGCTGGACTCACTGAACGAGAGACTCGAGTACGGGCAGTTCCTCCTCGGGCACCATTGCGGGAGGGTGAGTTCTGAGGGTGAGTGATCGAAGGGGTTCGAGGAAGGCGATGAGAGTCGCTCGTTGGCGCTTGTGGGTGTGCGGCTGTGTCTGTGTGAGCGTGTGCTAGCTGTCTGAGCCTTATCGAGCCAATCCAGCCGAGTACGAGCGGATGTGAGCGTGTGGACGACAGCAGAGCGAAGAGATCGCCCCTTTGCCCTGTCGTGACACCTGCTGTGGCTGTTGATGCTGGGTGAAGAGCTACGAACACTGTCGCTACGATGACTGGTCTTACGGCAAAGTCCTGGGTCGTCCTCGTCGTGTACGCCGTCGTCAGTGAGTCCCTCCCCTCCCTCCTCGTCGAAACGTGCTAGAGTTGACTTAATTCGCCTCGAACCAAGTGGGACTCGTCGTGAGAGGGATCAGGATACCTTTGCCGTGCGCTGTGACCCGCCCACTGCTCAGGCTTGCCGTCCAGCTTCGCATACTCGACCCTCCGGCACCTCCGACCTCCCCTTCTTCCCTGCGAGGCGACCCAGACGTGCCTCCTCCAGACGCAATTGCGCCCAAGGTGTCGAAGACACCGTCTGCCAATGGATCTGAAGCAACACGGACGCAGACACCGGTGTCAGTCTGGGAGAAACGCCTCTCCATCCCGCTCGACCTGCGGACTTCGCCCATCGCAGGCGTGATGTTCCTCCTCATCACCACCTGCATCGACGGACACGTCGTCAGACTCGGCATAGTCGGCGAGGAAGGCGTCCGCCCATACGACGTCCTGGTCCTGTTCATTTCGCTCGCGTACATCTCGACCGCGCTCGACTCGACCGGCGGACTGCGCGCTCTCGCCTTTTACATCTCGCAAAAGTCGGCGCGGACACCGAAGAGCTCGCCGCCGTCCGCACCGAAGACGGCCTCCGGCCTGACGCTGTGGACGATCCTCTACCTCTTCTGGTTCTTCTTCGGGGTCCTCGTCGGCAACGATCCGATCGTGCTGAGCGGGACAGCCTTCCTTGGCTATTTTACGAGGTCTACGGGCATCACGGCACCGAGAGCGTGGATCATGTCTCAGTTCATCGCAGCGAATGTCGCGAGTGCCGCGCTCGTCTCCAGCAACCCGACCAACGTCTTGATCGCGGGCGCCTGGGAGCTCAACTTTCTCACCGGCTTCACGGCATACACGCTCCTTCCCACGGTCTTGACGTGCGTGTTCTGTAGACTTATGCCGGAGCTAGGCTGACCTGGCCGCCTCGCAGCGCCCTCATCGCCTATCCTTTGCTCCTGTCCATCTTCACCATCTTCCGCCCCTCAAACTCGCCCCATTCGTCCTCTGCCACTTCTTCCCGCCAGCGCTACATCCCGTCACGCCTCCTCCCGCCCGACGTAGACCCTCGCTCCGCCCTCATCGACCCACCTGGCGCGTTCTTCCACGCCTCGCTCCTCCTCATCACGCTCTGCACGCTCGTCGGCACGTCGTTCGTCAAGAGCGTCCAGGTTTGGATGGTGACGATGCCTGCGGGCGTAATTGCATTCTTGAGGGATGTGTGGAGTGAGAGGAGGCCGCCTAACGTGAAGCGGACGGAGGAGATTGAAATGGAGGCGCCGACTCGACCGCTCGATCCACCCAAGTCACCACTCACTCCGCCGACGCGGCATCGCTCGCTGCCGTACTTCCTGCGCAAGTTGACGGCGCGCTTCCCGACGACGACGACCACCATCTCCCGACTCCCCTTCTCGCTCGTACTCTTCGCCGGGGGAATTTTCGTCCTCGCAAGGTCGTTGACGGAGCGTGGGTGGACAGACATCTTTGCTGGCTGGCTCAGCAAGATCTGCGTCAATTCCGCTGCGACCGTCTTCTTCGTCGGGTAGTTTCCGAGGCTCCCTTGGCTCTCCCCGAGTTGTGCTGACCCACAGCTTCCACAGCTACTTCACTGCCCTCGTTCTATGCCCAATTTGCGGCACCAATATCGGCGGCACAATCCTCGCCGTAGAAATCATCCGGTCGCCGTCGTTCTCGCAGTCGACGCGCGTGCTCGCCGACCCGCGCATCCTCAAGTCGGCGATATACTCTCTCGCGCTGGCATCAAACGTTGGGGCAATGAGCTGGACGCTGTCGAGCAGCCTGGCGGGCCTGCTGTGGGCATCGATACTCGCGCAGAAGGGGATCAAGGTGACGCAGGTCGAGTTTGCGCGGTGGATGGTCCCGGTCCTGCTTGTGCTTTCGACGGTGTCGAGTGCGGTCGTGCTGCTCGAAGTCGAGTACTTTCGAGTGTGAGTTTGCAGTGTCCCCCCTGTTGTTCTCCCTCGGACTCTCGGAGGCAGCAACCACTCCGTCATCCGCTTCTTTGCTCCGTCCGCTTCTTTGCTCGTCGTGTGTTGAGCACTCTACGCGAAAGTGGCTTCCAGACGACTCTACTCGCGCGCAATGGCCAGCGCCCACCCGAACACGCTTCTCTCGCTCCCCATCTCACCGCGAGCACCCATCTACCACCTCCCTCCCGATCCGCTCTTCCCCTCGGCCAAGTCCCTCCTCGACCTCGCAAAGTACGATGCGCCCCACGACCTCGGCCAGAACGGGCCCATCGCGCTTAAACCCGGCGAACCCGTCCCTCCGAGCATGTTGAGGAGGTCTCGCCAGATCCGCTCAGGCGGATGCTTCACCTACACGTCGCCACTGCCCATCGAGTTCCCCTACAACATCCGCGAGGAGGGCGCGGGCGATGCGGGCGAGACCAAGCCGTCGACTATCGAGGCCCAACTCGCTTCGTACGAGGTCTCGACCAGTCTGCCCGTATACGATGCTTCGCTCCCGCCGAGCAACGGAGGAGCACCCGCGACGGCGTTCTCGTCGGAGAAGAGGGAATCGCCGGCGTACCCCAAGGCGAGGCTGTTGAGCGTCAGCCGCAGACTCTTGAGGGACTGGCTGCCGAATCTCGAGCTGGGCAAATCGGAGAAGGAGGGAGGCGACGAAGAGCAGCAGAAGATCAGGCAGCAGTTCGTCGATGTCGTCGCGGGAAAGACGGTCTTGGCCAGGGAGCCGGATGAAGCGGGAGACGACTTGGTCAAGGCGAAAGGCTTTGCGCCCTGGTCGCTCTGCTACGCAGGACACCAGTTTGGTAGCTTTGCAGGTGCGGACATTTTTCTTGACCGCTGTGACTCCGCTCCGCTCAGCTGGCTGACGAGTTCTCCGACAGGCCAGCTAGGCGACGGGCGAGCAATCTCGATTCGTGCGTTCCTTTCCCTCCTTCGCTCCATCTCCCATGCTCATCTGTCTCCTGTTGCAGTGTCAACACCTCCGACAGCCGAGGTCGCAGCCGAGACAGGCTTCCAAGCCATCGAGCTCCAGCTCAAAGGTGCAGGCCGTACGCCCTACTCCCGCTTCGCCGATGGTCTCGCCGTCCTTCGCTCGTCCATTCGCGAATACCTCGGTGCCGAAGCTGTCGCAGCGCTCAAGATTCCGACGTCGCGAGCGCTCGCGATTGTCCATATGCCGACGGTCAAGGTCAGGCGTGAGACGATGGAGAATGCGGCGATTGTCACGAGGGTCTCGGGCAGCTGGATCCGCATCGGAGTGCGTCTGAGTGTCCCCTTCAAGTCCAGCGACGGCAGACTGACCCGCTTCTCGTCAAACAGAACTTCGAGCAGCAAGCCTACCGCGAAGAATACGACTCCCTCCTCGCCCTCAGCCACTACGTCGGTCACGAAGTTTTTGCCTTCTCCGACGCGAGCCCCGCCGGCGTCGGCGCCCCGCGTAGCCAGGCGCTCAACATCGTTCGCGAGGTCTCGAGGCGGAACGCGATGACGGTCGCGGGCTGGCAGACTTATGGCTTCATGCACGGCGTGATGAACACGGACAACATCGCCGTCAACGGCGCGACGATCGACTACGGGCCTTACGCGTTCATGTGCGTCGTCTCGCTCGCCTCCGTCGAAAGTCGCTGACACTCCCACGCTCGCAGGGACGTCTTCGACCCGGAGCACATCTGTAACCACTCGGACGACCTTGGCCGCTACCGCTTCTCGGGCCAGCCAACAATGATGCTCTTCGCCGTCCACAAGCTCGGCGAAGCACTCGCCGAACTGATTGGGTGCGAAGTCGAGCTTGCGGAGAAGGACAAGGACGGGTCTGGGTTTGTCGAGGCGCAGAAGGGATGGGCTGAGGTGGGGAAAAGTGTGATGGAGAGGTGGAAGGAGCGTGGGACGGAGGAGGTCAATCAGGTTAAGGCAGATTTCGTTGAGATCTTCCGGGCCGAGTACCAGAGGCAGATGAGGCTGGTGCGTCCTCTGCTTTTCTTAGCTGCTCCAACGGTTGTAACTGAATTGTATGCGTTGGCAGCGCCTCGGCTTGACGACGGCGGACGAGGGAGACTTCAAACTCGTCTCTGACTGGCTCGACCTCCTCTCCGAGCACGAGCTCGACTTCACTCGCTCCCACCGCCTCCTCTCGCACTTCACCTCGACGAACGACCCGACCTTCCGGCGCCTCCTCGACGCGATGATGCCCTCTGCCACCTCCTCGTCCTCGGCCTCGCGCGACAGCCTCACGACCTGGTTCAAGCTGTACGAGGAGCGACTCGCCAAGGACGGCGCGGACGCTGTGTCGAACCGTCGCGCAAGGATGGACGCCGTCAACCCGCGCTTCACGCTCCGCCAGTGGGTTCTCGAAGAGACGATTCAGAAGGTCGAAAATTCGCCTGACGATGGGGGGATCGAGCAGCTCGAGCGTGTGCTCGACATGGCGCTCAATCCGTTTGAGCGATACGGCGAGCCGGAGGTCAAGGAGGGCGAGACGGATCAGGGCGTGTGCCTGACGAGGGAGGAGACGGAGAGGGCGAGGTTGTGTGGGACTGGACCACGCGAATTCCTCGGGTTCCAGTGCTCGTGCTCGAGCTAGATGGAGGCGAAGACGTGGGTAGACGAAGGGGAGGCCCTGTACATGCTGTCTCGATAGTCGTTTGTAGTATCTGTCGCCCGTCTTCGCAATAGCATTGTAGCCGTTCACGCGTTCCCCGTTCCGCGTTCTTGACCCGACGAAGTAATTGCATAGAGGTACAGCTAACAGGATTGCGAAGGGCAGGAGTTAGCGTCATCTCCAGAGGAGAGCCGGCGAAGGGGTTGCATGCAGACTGACCTAAAGTTCCGCTCTATCGTTGCTGGAGGACATCGCTGAGCAACAGGTCCGGATTTGACAGAATCCCCTCGTACTCTAGTCGTCGCCCGACACCCAACAGCCATTCGAGCACCTCTCCACCTCTTGGCGGGTTCTGGACGACCGGCACCTCACAACTCCGCACGATTCCCTCCAGTTCCGCTAACCGCTCCTCCTCCACCCAGCCTAACAAGACCGCTTTCGACGCATCGTACCCCGTCTCTCGGGGTAAGAAGAACCCCGGATCGGTCGTCGCCGCGAGATGGTTTGGCGCGGCTGGAGAGGCGGACAGGCCGATGCGGATGCCCAACCCGGTCTGAAGCCCAGCTGAGCGGTTTACGATGATGAAGGAGCAGGACTGGTAAAAGGTTGCGGGGGATTGGAGGAGGGGAGTTGGAGGAATGAAGGAGGGGAGGGCGTAGATGTCCTGTTTGAACGGGGCGCAGGGTGTCAGAACCTCTGCCGAATCCATAAGTCTGCATGTCACCGGCTTGCAGCCAGCTACGCCGGGCAACAGCCTCGAAAAGACCCGACGAGCAGCTCACGTAGTGACCCGGACCCTGCTCCGCCTGCTGCACGTTCAGCCTCTTGCCAGCCTCCTGCTCGCCGTCCTCGTCGTCATACTCGCGCTGTCGCGTCCCGTTGAGCATGGAGGCCGGAGCCGGGTAGCGGGTCGAGGAGCGAGGCGAGGGTTGGCTCAGTATTGCTCACTTCGCAAGAGCCGCTGGGCTCGCTACGCTCTCCGAAGGTGCTTGGAAGAAGCTGAACAACGCTGACAGACCATTCGCCAATCTCCGCACCGCGCCATTCACCTCGCCCATCTTCATCACTCTGCACCCTTTTGACGTTGTGAAACTTGACTTGCCAACCATCCGGCCGACTCTGACGGGTGCGTGGGCCTCTCGGAGATACAAAGGCGTGTCACAGCACAAACGACGGAGTTCTTTGGTTGCTATGGGCGCATATCGTTTAACCTTCCCCTCGTTGACCTTCCTTCGCCTGTTCTGTAGACCGCTAGTCACGCTCGCTCACCTTCAAGCTCGCTCAAGGCCCTTGGAAAGGACTTTCGCATACATCTCGCCGTCATGACCGGCCCTTACACCGCCAAATCCGCCTCCTCCATACCGCCCTCCTCCACCCTCGAAGCCCGCATCTCCGCCTACTCGACCAATGTCCTCCCGGTCGACTATCACTTTGACCCCTCACTCTCCATTGAGGACAACTACATGGTCCTGACATTGATTTACGCGAGGTTGTCGATGAGCAAGCGGGGGAACATGGCTTGTATTGTCGTCCACCCTAAGGCGGGGAGAGAAGATGGTAAGGAGGAGGGACGGCCGCCGGCGAAGAGGGCGTGGAGGGAAGACGAGCAGGAGGACGGCTTCCCAAACTATCCCGGCCGGATCCTCGCGCACTCGAACAACTTTCCTCAGCCTACTTCCATTGCTTCGCCCTCAGCCTCAATACCATCGCTCTCGTACGGCACAGAAATCGTGCCACAGAAACCCCTCAAACCCCGCAAACAACCCCGCCGACCGAAACCCGGCCAATCCGCCTTCCTCGCCTCGGCTGCCGTCGCGCCAGAGTTACATGCCGAAGCGCGCGCAATTTGTCTCGCTGCGTCGCGAGGCGTCTCGTCAGCGGGTTCGACAGCCTACGTCTCCTTTCCGCCTTGTCAGCACTGTCTGCCTTTGCTCGTCGCGGCGGGCATCAAGCGACTTGTGTATCGCCAGCGCATGACGACGGTTACGAGTATCGAGTTGTGTCGACTTGAGGGAGTTGAGCGCGTCGAGTATACGGATAAGAAGGTAGATGAGGGGTTGAAGGAGAGGGTTGGGAAGTGGTGGAAGGAACGTGGGGAGGGCAGGGAGGAGACGAGGGGGAGGATGGAGAAGTGGTGGAGGGAGGCGGAGGAGAAAGTGATGGCCAGGTTGGCGTGCGAAGGGGAGGCGAAGGAGGGGGCCAAGGAGGTGAACGGGAACGGCGAGGCGGACATGGACGCACCTACAGTCGCCACGGTCGACGCAACGACGGCGCAGTGATGCACTATCTCCTCGCAACCTGCAACGGCGCCTCAATCGCCCTCGTACCGCCTTTTAGAGGCCCACCGCGATACGTTCGCCCCTCTCTCCGCCTCGCTCTCCGTCCGCCAGTCTCGCTGATTCCGCTATCGTTGCCTGGCTGACGCTGCTTCCGATTTGTCAAACGCTTCTTGCAGTTCCCTCCGTCTCTGGAGCACTCGACTGACTCTCTCGAGTGCAATCACTGCGTTGCATGGAAGAGTTAGGCTAAGACGGTCCCTTGAGCCACTCTCGTGGCGGTTTCTCGGCGGAAGGAGAGCGGCGAGATAAAGCGTTCCAATGCTTGTCAAAGTCTGTACGTAGGCGTATGCCATCTTGAAACAACAAGGTGCAGCGCATGCGGCGGGAAAAGCGAGAAAATCCTGATCCGAGAGAGACAAGACAGGTAAGCCTCGTCAAGCGCTGCTGAGAACGCTCTCAAGTCCGCTTCACCCCGTTCCTCGTGCCGTCGCTCCATCCTACAATACCGTCTAGCGTCCGATCGAGACCGCACCCCGCTCGAGAGCGTTCGAGAGGAAGCGAGTCATGGCGGCCTCGCAAGCGTCCTGCTTCTTCTTGGCCGCGCCGCAGCCAACAACGGTGTCGTCGAGGATCAGGTGCATGTGCCAGAGGGCGTCTAGCTTGCCTTGCGCCTCGTAGCGATAGAGAGAGGTTGTCGCGGTGGTGTAGTAGTCGGGGCAGGGGAAGGCGGGAGAGACGCAGCGTTGCTCGGAGGGCGGATATAGAGACACCGAGACGATTGTTAGTCTTCCCAGCGCCCGCACAAGAAGCTCTTACGTTTGAAGCATGCCCAGCGCGAGTCTGCGGAGGAGGAGAGGTGAACTCGCCCCGTCTTGCTCGCCGCAGTCACCCTCGTCCTCTTCCTGGTCCCGCCCTTTTCGTACATGGCGAGCGTCTGCTCGAGGAAGACGCGGTACTTGTTGGCGAGAACGTCGGTGTGCCCGTCCAGGAAAGCCCGCACCCATCCGACGACTTCCGCCTCGCGCTTTTCGCGCACGAGTGCGCCCATGGGCGCCTCGAAGAGGTCGGCGACCACTTTCTGCGACTGGATGAGAGGTTTCCAGTCGGGGTTGTAGTGGAGGGGTGGCGGTCCGGTGATAACGTTGTTGTCGAGGCCGTATGCGCGGGAAACGAGCGACCACAGGTTGTTGTCGACCATGATACCGGGGAGGCGCTGTGCAAGGGGCTGTACTTGGCAGCATGACAGGCTTTGAAGAGAGGAAGGAACCGCGGCGCACGGTGAGTGTGCCCGAGTTTGAGCCGGGGAAGCGATCAAACAGCTCGGCTGTCATCACTCCGTGCAGACAGCCATCGCCGAGCCACTCGAGAGGTCTGTAAGAGCGGACCTCGTCGGCAAGGTGGTGTTCGTTGTGGCCGACGAGTGCGACGAAATGGTCCTTGGAGGCGCGGGCTTGGAAGGCGAGGTCGGGATCGCGGACGGCAGGAAGCGGGGGCAGCCTCGCCGCACAGAGCTCGATCTGAGGGGGGTCCCAGTGCCACGCGCTTGGAGGCGGATCGCAGCGAGTAAGCGGGTGGATGAGGGTACTAGTCGTGAGCGAGAAAGGAGGGCAGGACGAAGGAGAGCGCAGGTTGCGGGGTCGGGTGCTGCGGGTAGCCATAGCGGGAACCACCAGACGCACAACACACAGCTGTCAATCGGCAGCACAAGCTCGAGCGCCGTCATGGACGAAGGGGTGAGTGGATGGAGACGAGGCCACGGCGTGAGGTAGGGCAGCGACCAGGGACGTGCGTTCAGTGAAACAAGCTCTTTGAAGCCATGCAGGCGATGTGCAACGAATGAACGAGCTTGTTCGGCACGGCGGGAAAAAGGATCAAGTTGGCGAGAAATCACGCCTTCACCGCTTCGCACTCAACTCTCTCGCTCTTTCCCTACGCCCATTGGTTTGCAGCCTGACGAGGAGAGTGATTGGCGATGGCAGTCATCTACTCGAGCGTGTACGCGACATCGCAGCTCGCGGGCGCAACCGTCGTCCCTTCCCCCGTCCTCGCCCCGTCGCAACTCGCGCAACACCCTTCCTCGCTCCCAACGCTCGTCGTGAGCAGCCCTGAGCAGCTCATCCAGCTGCTGCCTCAGTTGCGGACACTCGCACGCAGCCACGTAGTCGTACAGGTCTCGACACGCCGCGCGCGCGACCTCGCTCCCGCCCTCGCCCTGCGAGGATCAGGACTCGCCCTCGTCTACTCGGCAGGTGACGACCAGGCCCACACGAACGCAGTCATCGCTGCACGTGTAGCGGCACAGGGACATGGCGTCGTCCACTTCGGCGAGTTTGACCCGGACACCGTCGATTTTGGCTTTGCCCAGGAGGACGCTGCGTTCGTTCGTGGTGATGGCGCTGGCAAGACTCAGAACGGCGAGCAGGCAGCGACGAACGGGAACGGGAACGGCGCGAGTCACGACGAGGCGTCGGCCGTAGCGCGCCTCTTCAGCTCCGCGTTTGCCCACAAGCACGCCAGCCCGCAGGCTTACTCCGGTTCAAACTCGCCCAGGACGCTCGTCATCGCGCTCGGCAATACCAAGGCTATCGAGTCGGCCCTGCCCTCCGACTACGCCCTCGTCTCGCTCAGCCTCTACCGCCCCCTGACTCCCTTCCAGCTTCGCTCCCTCGTCCCGCCTTCGATCGAAAAGGTCGTCGTCCTCGAGCAGGTTTATAAAAAGTCCGGCAAATGGTCGCCCTTGTACCTCGATGTCGTCGGCGCGTTCACGGATGCGGACGAGGAAGAGAAGGTCCCGTTGATCCTGAGCGGCTCGCTCGGAGAGGTCACGGACGCCGCCGCTGCCGTCAAGCAGCTTCAGGGTGCGTTTAGACTCTCGTGATATGTCCACCGCTCCCGGCTCATGTTAACTAATCTGCAGATGCCGTCGCCGCCGCCTCAAACCCTTTCACCGTTGGTACCATCCCCTCTCCCTCGCCTGCTCCCGCACAAAAGACCGCACGGCCGCCGAAGCACGAATCGACCTATACCAAGCTCCTCGACGAGGTCTTCAGCGAGCGCCTCTGGCTTGCCAACTCGCCCGAGTCGCTCCTTCCCTCTTATTCGAGCGTCTCGCCCACTTCGCCCGAGTACGCGCTTGGTCACGTCCTCGGCGCCAACAAGAAGCGCGAGGCTCTTCGCCAGCAGGTTCGCGAGGTGCTCGCCTCGAGCAAGATTGACGAAGCCGCTGCCAAGGCTCTCCAGGCGTGGCTCGAGGATGACCGCAACCCGAAGAAGGCGAATGCACTCGCGTCCGTCACCCTGCCCGAGTCGCTCAAGCAGGCCGACTTTGCGCCCAAATCGAACTGGATCATCGGTTCCGAGGCATGGTCGCACGACCTCGGCGCATCCGGTCTCCACCATGCCCTCTCGACTGGCGCCGACGTCAACCTCCTCATGATCGACACAACGCTTTACCACCTCCCGACCGATCAGCCTCCCGCGCAACGCCGCAAGGACGCCGGCTTGTACGCCATGACCTACGGGAATGCCTACGTCGCCTCGGTCGCCGTCTACGGCGACTTTGCGCAGACCTTGCGTGCAATCTCCGAGGCCGACGCGTACAAGGGCCCGTCGATCGTTCTCGCGTACCTTCCCGGCGGTGAGCACGACTCGACCCCCGCACTCGAGCTCCTCAAGCAGTCCAAGAAGGCGATCGAGGTCGGCTCATGGCCGCTATACCGGTGGGACCCGTCGGCCGAGCCGCGAGGCCGCGACGTCTTCCAGCTCGACTCGGAGAAGATCAAAGCCGACTTGCGTACCTTCCTCGACCGCCAGAACCACCTCACAGAGCTCTCGGCACGCCTGCCCTCGTTCGGGGAGGCCCTCGAATCGACCTCTGGCTCGAAGCTCGTCGAGGCGCAGAAGAAGAAGGCTCGTCAGGCTTTCGACGCCCTCTCCGGCGCGCTCGAGGGCCCCCCTCTCCTCGTCCTCTTCGCGTCGGACGGCGGCAACTGCGAGAAGCTCGCCAAGAAGTTTGCCACACGCGCTCGCACCCGCGGCGTCGCGGCTCGTACGCTCGCTTTCGACGACATGCCGATCGAGGACCTCCCCCTCGAGACCAACGTCGCCTTCTTCACGTCGGTCGCCGGACAAGGCGAATTCCCGCAAAACGGTCGCGAGTTCTGGAAGGCGGTCCAGGCTGGAAAGCTCGGCGACCTGTCCAAGGTCAACACGGCCGTCTTCGGCATGGGTGACTCGCACTACTGGCCACGCAAGGAAGACGCGCACTACTACAACAAGGCGTCAAAGGACCTCCACAAGGCGCTCGAGGAGCATAACGCCAAGATGCTTGTCCCGCTCGGACTCGGCGACGACCAGGACCCCGATGGCCCGCAGACTGCGTACAAGATCTGGGAGCCGGAAATGTGGAGGGCGCTTGGAGTCGACAACTTCGAGTCGACCGAGCCTGAACTTGAGCCGATCACGAACGAGCACATCAAGATCGCGTCCAACTACCTCCGCGGCACTATCGCCGAGGGTCTCGCGGACAAGTCGACTGGCGCGCTTTCCGAGTCGGACGGTCAATTGACCAAGTTCCACGGCATCTACCAGCAGGACGATCGCGACATCCGCGACGAGCGCAAGGCCGGGGGACTCGAGCCCGCCTACTCGTTCATGGTCCGCCTCCGTCTCCCTGCCGGCGTCTGCAAGCCCGACCAGTGGCTCGCGATCGACGAGATTGCCGACAAGCGCGGCAATCAGACTTTCAAGCTTACGACCCGCCAGACGTTCCAGTTCCACGGCATCGTGAAGCACAACCTCAAGCCGGCGATGCAGGAGATCAACAAATGCATGCTCGACACTATCGCCGCATGCGGAGACGTCAACCGCACCGTCATGTGCTCGGCCAACCCGTCGCTCGGCAAGCTCCACCAGCAGGTCTTCCACTTTGCCAAGGAGCTGTCGGACGGCCTCAAGCCGCAGACGTCTGCGTACGCCGAGATCTGGCTCGACCAGAAGCAGATCGCCGGCGAGGCCGTCAAGGACGTCGAGCCTCTCTACGGCGAGTACTACCTCCCGCGCAAGTTCAAGATTGCGATCGCCGTCCCGCCGTACAACGACGTTGACGTCTTTTGCCACGACCTTGGCTACATCGCCATCCTCGACGAGAACAAGAAGCTTCTCGGCTTCAACGTCACCATCGGCGGCGGCATGGGTGTCACTCAGTACGTCTCGATTCGCTTCTGCGGCTTCCGTCCTCACTGCTGACATCTTGCTCTCGTGCAGCTCGATGAAGTCGACCTACCCTCGTCTCGCCGATGTCGTCGGCTTCTGCACCCCCGACCAGGGACTCGAGGTCGCCAAGGCGGTCCTCACCACCCAGCGCGACAACGGCAACCGTGCGAACCGCAAGAACGCCCGTGTCAAGTACACTGTCGACCGGATGGGCATCGACAACTTTGTTGCCGAGGTCGAGAAGCGTCTGGGCTACAAGCTCCAGCCTGCGCGACCGTACGAATTCACCTCGAACGTCGACCACTTTGGCTGGCAGACGGGCGAGGACGGCCGTCGTCACTTCACCGCCTTCATCGAGAACGGCCGTGTCCAGGACGAGCCGGGCAAGCCGTACAAGACGGCGATGCGCGAGATCGCCAAGGTCCACAAGGGTGTCTTCCGCCTCACCGCCAACCAGCACCTCATCATCGCCGACATCCCGCCCGAGGAGGAGGCGACGATTCAGGCGCTCCTTGAGAAGTACAACCTCGACAAGGTTGACTTCACCGGACTCCGCCTCTCGTCGGCGGCATGCGTCGCCCTCCCGACTTGCGGTCTCGCCATGGCCGAGTCGGAGCGCTACCTCCCCGTTCTTATCGACAAGGTCGAGGGCATCATGGAGGAAGCCGGTCTCCGCAACGACTCGATCACGATGCGCATGACGGGTTGCCCGAACGGTTGCGCACGCCCTTGGGCTGCCGAGATCGCCTTTGTCGGAAAGGCGCCCGGTTCGTACCTCATGATGCTCGGCGGTGGCTACTACGGTCAGCGGTCAGTCACACTCGCGCCCATCGCTCCCGTTGTCCTCGCACTGACACTCTCGCTACGTAGACTGAACAAGATTTACAGAGAGGCTGTCGGCGAAGACGACATCCTCGCGATCTTGCGACCGATGATCAAGTCGTACGCGCTCGAACGCCTCGACGGCGAGCACTTTGGCGACTTCGTCATCCGCAAGGGTATCATCTCGGCCACTACCGAGGGCAAGGCTTTCTGTGCGTTACCTCGCTGCCTCCCTCGCTGGAGTTGCTCGACTGACCTCGCTTCTTCCGCAGACGAGGGCATGTGCCCGCAATAAGCGCCTCTTCCCTCCCTTCGTTCTTTCGGCATCCTCGCATCACCTAGATCTGCTCATCTCGCGCAGCAAAAGCAGTCGCGCCTACGCACATTTGACCTTTCGCCTCCTTCACGTTGTTCCTCCCCTCCGTCTTGTTCAGTCCGATTTGCGTTTCGGGACATTGGATTCCTGCACTGTATCTCTCTTATTCACATCGCCTCGCACTTTGCTAGCACTGGCTGAGCGTATGAGCGCAGACGTCTCACCCATGGGCCGTGGAGACATCCTGCAGGTTTCTCCTCTATTCCTCCGGACTTGCCGACGCGCTGCGTTTTCTCTACCTCTCCCTTTCTTCTACCTCCGACACCTTCCAGCTCTGTTCGTCCACATGTCCAACACACACGCTACACCTCCGGGCGACACCCGCATCACCCAGAGGGCACTCTCCACATTTCAGGATACACGTTCAATCAACAAGGGTGCTTCAACCCCGAGCGAGGCACTGTGCAGCTGAGCGATGCCGTCGGTAGGCTGTACGGTTGGCTGCGAGCCATCTTCGCGGGACTTGCGCACCAATGACCCGAATTCGCCCATTCCTCCTCTTCCTCCTTGCGTGCGTGATACGAGAGGCGGAGCGCGAAGTCGAGAAGACCCGCGATCACGGTGTGTCGAGCGATGCGATTGCGCCGTGGGTCCTGCTGGTCCTTTTCCCTTTCGCCACCGCCCGCCCGTCGAGTCACAGATAACTGACGCCGTTTTTTTTTCGCAGCAAGCGTTCTCTTTGACCGCTTGACCGGTCTTCAGTTCGAAACTGTTCGTATTGCCTCGCGCTACACACACGCTTGTCTTTGGAAAAGGCTTACCTATGAGCTCGCTCTTATACCAGGTCAATGACTTCGGCGGACAATGTGCAGAACACAGTCAAGAACGCAGAAGCAGCTCAGCACCACGCCCCTGCACACGGCGTCTACCTCCCTCCGCCTCAAGTCTTTGCGACTCCCGCCACAAGCTTTTCCTCCCGACCGTTTCGAGTTGACGTGTCACCGGTCAGACTAAGATCACCTGCCTCCCATTGAGACCTGCGAGGAATGGTTGGCCAGACACGGAACGGGTCAGCACAGCCTTGCAAAGGAGGACAAGCGTCTTGGCTCGTCGATGACGGCTCGGAAGGCGGCGATCTACGGGACCACGCCTGAGGAATGGGCGAAGCGGTCGGCTTACCGCCTGTAGGCTGGCGGACGCGGTGGAAGAGCAAAGGACGTCAGAGTGAAGGTTGCGAAGGTTGCCGCACGGGGCGGGTTTTCTCTCTCTCGTGTCTCCTTCTAGAGGAGGATTCGTGTCAGCGGGGTTTGACAAAGCCTTGTTCGATATCAACGGTCGCTCTGGTGAGCGGCCGCAAGCGTCGTCTCTTCGTTTGGAAAGGCCATCCTGATGGATTCGGTGCTGAGAGCGTGAGAGCTGCTATGCATAAAGCTGCTATCACGACCAAAGGAGCCTTTCGAAGAGGCGGAAGGGCGCACTGGGCAGGCCACGGGATGAAGCGCAAAAAGTGCAGCGGGAGACTATGCAAGCGCTGATTGGGCATGCAATCATAACGCATTTTGACATCTGAGAGCTCACCCGTAGGGTCTGATGGTCTAGAGGTATGATTCTCTCTTAGGGTTAGTCGCACGACGCTTTATTGGGAGAGGTCCCGGGTTCAATCCCCGGTCAGACCCAT